>BTPG01000006.1:136897668-136972668 GCA_036245525.1 Semisulcospira habei
ATGTGATGCAGCATGCAAAAACCAGGCTAAAGTCGCAAATTTTCATTTTTCACTTTTTTATATTTTCTGAAAATTAAAAACTTGTAGATTAACACACAAAAAACAGAATTCATTTATCTGTTTTCTTTTAATTTCTATAATTTTTTAACTTGTACTAAGTTGTAGTTGTCGAAAAGAGTCAAAAGGGAGAAATATGCTTCCAAAAGTTTCCGAAATTGTTTCTGCAATATCTTCACAACCATAATTGTCCTGATTATCTATTTGGTACCAAAAGACTAAGAAATTAGTATGCCATGCACCAGTAGTATTCTAAACTACACAAAAATTCATTTTTCTCACATCACTGAAGTCAAAGTGGAGATGTCAAAACTAAATTGTACGAAATTGTACGACTGTTTTTTTCTGTTTGGTGCGCTGGGTTTCCTTTACGTCATGAATTCCTGATTGGATCTGAGACAAAGTTATCAAATCCAATTCATCTCTTGAGAGACTCTGATGATTGGTTCTCAAATCTATCAACTCCACAGGTGTGAAGAGAAAGTTGCATGTTGTCCTGCGTTGTACTTGAAACTGCAAGTAAAGCTGAGCTGGCATTTTTTGTCCATCTTGCCAGCATTTTCTGCAAAGTCACATGGTTTCACCTCAGCCTTGCGATCAATATCTGTGTTGATTACAGGCAAGTTTTTCCTCATCTTCCATGCCGCTGTCATTTCCAAGGTCTAGAACACAGAATGATATCAGCAGGTTAGCATTTTTCATCCAATGAGAATGCTGATTCTGAATCTGATTCAGTGGGACTAGGTGCATTTTGCATGACATGTAATAAATGGTACAAGTTCACGCTTTCCTCCCATACATGCATGATTATGATGCATAAAAGTACAACACATAATCATAAATGTGCGCATTATGCAATTCTGGACCAAAAATTGCATGACGCGTACATTCATGGGTAGGAGTCATACGTTTATGTGTCATGAAAAGGGCGAACTTGAACCATTTAGCGTCACTAAGCCTTTCAGACTTTCAGTCAACAGAATCTGTGATGTAGCATTGATGAAGAAACAAACACACACATGTATAACCAACTCTTGTTCACATACAAAAATATCAACAACAGTGCAGAAATCAAATTAGATTAAGATATCAAGATAAAAAAGTGTACAAGTTACAACAAAATACATAGCACTGAATAGTGACATTCCACATAAGTAATTGTAAATTATGTGCAATCAGTTCTGCTCTCTAAACAATGGAAATAACATAGAATTTTCATTTGGTTATGTATTAAATACTTACAATGACTTTACGTACAAAAGCAGAGAGAGATATAGCTTTAATTCCATCAGTGTAAAATGGGCGATTGAGTGTTGGTGTGCCGAGTACAGAAATCGACTTACCTTCCTCCAACTCTAGTGTCTCCAAGCGCTCTCTCTTGTCAGTTTTGCCTTTTCTTCTTCGTTGGTTTATTCTTCATAAGTGTGAGAGTCTGCAAAATACTCCGCAATGACTTCAGCGAATTCTGGAGAACACAAATACGTCTCTTTGCTTAGTCTTTTGGCAATTGCAGCAGACGAAACACTCGACGCCGCCATGTTGTTTTTCACTTCCGGTGATAATGTCCGAGGCACTGTGGCCTTTCTTTGAATTATTGTGGCTTATTAACGATACAAAGAGATAAATAGTCACTTGCAACAAGCTCGAAAATGATAACACTTCTGATAGAAACTTCACTAGGCTTACGCAAAACCGTTGATTGAGCACAATCAGCTAAGCGTCGTCACCGCAGGCTAAAGACGGAAAAGTCGGTCAGAAAGGCAGGGTTGCCCACTGTAAACCAAGGAATTTCCCATATTCATGAGCTAGCAAATCACTAAAAGGGCAAATTTCATTGGCTAGCAAGCCAAATTACACCCCTAGACGTGTGTAACTGCGTTGAGCTAGGGGGTTTCCCCGCAGTCAAGCGGTTTGCTCCATAGCCGAGTCGTGGCAAAATAGTGCAGTTTTTTAAGTGCGGCTTTGGTAGATATGCATTAGAAATTGTTGAATAAACTATATTTTTCGGGCATAATTTTGAAAACTATTGACAGACAGTAAAGTAAAGAGATTAAACTTTTGAAATATAAAAAAATCGGGATTTTCTTGATTTCGTCATCACTCATCTATTTTTGTGCACAGCTAAGAATAGTGGCCTGCGTCTTTAGCCGGCTTTTCGCGTGCTGCGTCACATATTGTGAAAGTGTGGTTGCTAGATTTCCTAATTTGCAGTTTAAAAAATTAGGTTCTAATTTCTTTGAGTCACTGAGTATATCTGTAACTAATCAGGATGACAAACCAGTTCTTATGCATGATTTTAGTGTTGTGTTGGAAATTAAATAATTTTATTTTTGTTTATAAAAATGAGTGGTCTTGGTCCAAAGCCTAGAATCATACCAGTTCCATGCCCTGTAACAGAGTTGAAAGATTTGGCAGACGTCCAGGATTTTGAGAAGGAAGGGGATGTTGGAGAAATATATGGTTTTGAACTTGATTCAAATGGCATGTACAAGAGGAAAGTAATTGTTGACATAAAAGACGGTGAAAAACAGATTCCTAAACTTGGTCAGCTTCGTGATGTTACTGTACCTACTCCACCTGTAAATAATGCGCCTTACAACTTAATACATGTGGGTAGTAAGTGGGTTGTTTCACCTGTACCGGCACCACCACCCACAATTGACTGGGACATAAAGATTGAATTTATTAGTCCTTATGTATACACTGATGATGAAGGCGCCTTAGTGTTTAGGAAGGTTGTTAATTCTGGGCCGCTTATTGTAAGCCTTGTTCCAAGTTTTGCCCCAGACAACAATAGCAGAGAAAAACTGAAAGTTGAAAATTATGAGAGACGGAGATATCTTCTTACAACTAGAAAGGGTAGATCAGATACTTCTGTTGTGTTTATGCCAGCAAGCTTAGTCGTGGCTAGAGAAGTGACAATAGTATTTGAAATTATCATGAAATCTGTTGCTTCTGCAAAAGAGGCAAATATAGCACAAGGAATTAAACTTACATGGAATGAAACAGTAACAGAATCATCAAAGGTCTTTATTGCTATTACAAAAAATAATGATGTTATTAATGTTTCGAGCAGTGTTCCAGCTGTCAAGGTGGTGGTCGACAAAGCAACTTTTGTTCGTCTAACTTACATAAACCTTGAACACATTGATCTTGTTGCATTTTATTATGCCAGCAAATTGTATACTTTTGAAGAGTTGCAAAATGTAATTGCTGATTAAAAAAATATTTGTCATAAAAAATGGTGAACTTGTATCCACAAATACCACCTGAGCAGCTTGAGCCTATTGAGCGTGATAAAACATTAAAGGCAGATTCATTCCGTTTAATGAATATTACAGAAGCGTTGAAGTATTTGGAAGAAGAACAAGCAAAATACTCGAGGTGTAAACGCCGTTACAATACGGTTTTCAATTCTGTACACAACACATCAATGGCCATGGGGGTGGTTTCGGCCGGATTATCTGTAGGAGGTATAACTCTGTTTGCAACGGGGGTGGGAAGTGTCATAGGAATTGCTGTTGAAGCTGTTGGCCTTGCCACAAGCCTGGCATGCTTTGGTATGGAAGCCCTTAACAAAAAATTTTATACTAAGTTGCAGAAGCATGAAGCATTAAGTACGCTCGCAGCAGCTAAGCTGACGAGTATGAAACTTATTATTAGTAAATCTTTGGAAGATAATGAAATTGACGATAATGAATTTAAAAGAGTCCAGGATGATTTGGCCAACTATAAACAACAAAAGTCTGAAATACAGAATAAGATGCGTAGTCAGGCTGTAAATGTTGAAGAGCTAAAGAAATCTTTTTTAGAACAAGGAAAAAAGATAGGCGTAGAAGAAACTATGAAAAAAGTTCGAGAACTTACAAGCAAGTAACGATAGGTTTTGGTAATCCATTATTTTTGTCATACACTTCGCAAAGAGATGTCATGCCTTTCACCCCTGCCTACCTAACACCATCTGCCCCTCCACCAGACTAAAAAAAAAGATTTTACGTTGTCCTTGTAACTTGGGAAATCTGTCCGAGTAAGTTGTTGACTTGGTTCAATAACTTACAAGATCTTATGATTAGGTTCTTGTAAGAACTTGTTTTAAGTCACTTATAAGAATTTGTGACAACTAACTTGCAAGTACATAATAAGGTAACCTATAAGTTATGTGTCAGTTGAAAGTAACTTATAGGTTACCTTATCATGTACTTGTAATTTACTTTTTTTCCCAGCGCCTGGGTGAATTGTTTTTAAAATAAAGCTATATTTTTTTTTTCTCAAAATACATTATGATTTAAGTTGAGGTATGGTTTTGTTAATTTAAAAACTGTTTTAGGCATGAACTCAGTAAAAAAAAAAATGAGGTTCTTTAGAAGTCCCCTTCTGCCTATCTCTGATATTCCTGTCCCTACTTGAATCCGTGGCGCAGTGGTTAAGGCGCCTGCCACCAATTCCAAAGGTGAGCGGTTCGATACCGGGTTCCGGCGTTGGACTTTTCTCCTCTGGTAAGTGTCACCGTTAATTCCGGCGGACCGTCGGGGGTTCTTTCTCCGGGTACTCCGGTTCTTCCACCCCCCACACTTTGGTACCGGTCTCAGGCCACTTTACAAAATTTCAAATACAAGCGATAAAAAAATCTCTGTAACTTCAGTAGCTGACTGGCCCTTCGTTTGTCTTGTACTGTGTTTGTCTTAAATGGCGTAAATCCGCATTTGTTTCGTGAGTGTGTGTGTTGGGTTTCAGGCGCGGCGCTTTGAGTCGATTTCCCCAAAATTGAGAAAAAGCGCCTATATAATAACGGTATTATTATTATTATTATCTTGTAATGGTGTTTATTTCACTACACGCCTATTGAAAGCGAACACGTTCCTGGTATTAAAAAGCGGTCATGTGTTACACTAAATTACACTGTTCCCTTACCTGGGTACACAAATGCTTTCAAAAGGCCCTGGATAATGCTGGAGTTGATTTGGAAATGTCAGAGCTTTCAAAGGTTAGTGTCACAGATTTCACACCATATGAGAAAGAAAGATCTCAAACTATGAAAAATAGAGTACTAACCTGTGAGCCATTTCAACCTGTTAGGTCTCATCAGAATACCTAGAAGGTATTTATGGCTCCCCCCGCGAGGTATGCCAAAGACATGTAGAAAAAAACACTGCCACATTTAGCCGCTTTTTTCTTCTTTAAGGAGACCTTTTAGCCTTTGTATGTCAGCAACAGCAGCGTCAAAAGATGATTGTTGCTCTCGTAGCTTTTCAACCATAAGTTTAATTCTCTTTTTTGTCTTTTTCATGTTTTGAAAACATTTTTCCTTTCTATTTTTTGCTCTTGCTAAGTCTAAGCGTAGGCGACTTTTAGCAAGAGTGTCGTCTTTTGTCAGCTCGTCTAAAAAAGCTTGAGTGTACGTTTGTTTTGAGCTTTCACCAATCTCCATTTCCTCAACAGATTCGTTTTGGTTGCTCGCCATTTATGCCTGGTTATCGTTTGGCCCTGCTTTCTGTCCTACTGCACTGAAGTAATCGGAAAAGAAATGATTATTGGCTGTGGGTTTACTTTTATACCTGTGGTTTTGCAAACGATTGCATAAGCAAACACGTCATTTAGAACATTCTAGCCCGTGAGTCGACTTTATACCTCTATAGGTGACCTGTTCCCACAAAAGGGACCATAAGTCGGAAATTTTGAGTTTTGAGATATTTACACCATTACAATCTACTATCAATACAAATTAATTTGATGCACAAACTATTGTTGTAGATCTGTTATTAAGCGAGAAACATGCATTTACAGTTGATCACTCGAACTAACCTAAAATGACCCCCTGCACTCTTTTTAGCCTGTAGCTCCATTCGCCCGAAAGCGACTTAAGGTCCCCTTTCATGGGAACAGGTTACAGGAGATGTGAATCAGCAAACGCTGACGTGTAGCCAACTACGACATACATATGCTATTTGTGGGCGATTACATCAGCAAACACGTGCTATGGAACATTCTAGGACCCAAAACTGTCCCCCTTGTTTTGATGGGGACACTTTCAGTGGTGTGGGGACCGTTTCAGTAGTAGGGGGACAGTTTTAGAATCGAGAATGTTCTTCACTGTGCGAACACAGCGTTACAAAATTTTTCACCTATGCTGAGCCAAAATTAGTTGGCTGACTGTTCCGCTTTAGGTACACTGAGTACATGGCTGGGCCGTGTGTGCTATACAGTGATGCATGATGGCTTGACTAAGTATTCAGTACTTTATACTGACTGTGTTGTAATCGTAGGTAGTTTAATTAGCTTTTGTTTTCTCTTGCTGTGTGTGTGTCGCATAAGCCGCGTATGTCTGTACGGCACATGTTACGTGTGTCTGTACAATATATGCCGCGTGTGTCACATACGATCTTACCACATTCTTAACTCTAATATACTCGACACTTTGAATCAGCGTGAACACCTCTCAGCCAAGGCGTGTGTCCTTTTGTGTAGTGTAAAAGCAAAGTGAAGACACCAAACACATGCGGAGCGCTGTGAAGAGAGTGCTGTGTACGATCGTATTCAAAATATAATCTCACTGTGGCAGCATTGATTGATTAATTAGCCTTTGTTTAAAGAAGTCAATGACAGCATTAATTATTTAGGTGGGGTGGGAGATCTGCCTTAATAATCGCGGGTTGACAGCTGATTAAAAATCGTTGCTTAAATGATTTCTGGGGTGGAACTAGTACGGCTAGGTAATAGAGGCATTGACTGTCTTGGTTGACGTGGGCTTGCTTAATTACCGTGTTAATTAGAATAAATCAATTGTTTGGGGGAGGGGTGGGGTGGGAGACCCACATTATCTATCTCTCTCTTATGGGCACTGGTGCATGGCCACGGACACTACCTCAAAAGATAAAAGCTACGCAATCTGAGTGAGACTGGAGACCCCATTGTGCTCTGTGCTCAGAGAGTGATGTGTGACCGGATTATGGGATTACCAATCACCTGTGACACCCGGGCCAGTCGGCTGGTCACCCCGGACGGAGACACTAACAGCGCAGTTGATTTCTCGCTTTCTGATCACAGTTCCCGTTTCCACAGTCGTAGACTTAAACCTTGATGACTGCCACGTATGAGGATGCGATGAGAATTGGGGACATGAGTCCTTGCAACTGAAGGGGCACATAAAACTCTATGGTTTGCTGAGGGATTGACTTGGGCTCCAGATCAACAATGATCGGACACTTTCCACCGCTGGGGTTGACCAGCAGTCAGCGGCTTATTGCCAGATGGCTACCTCGGTCTGAGGATGCAATGAGGATTGTCTCGCATAGCAAGAGGCACTGATTTACATGAACCCCTGTGAGTGAAGGGGCACATGACAAAGTCTGGGTGATGTACTGTGACAGGTGCAGGTCATCAGTGCCAAAGTGAGGATATTTGACTAGTGGTCCATGAACACACTAGGCCCACCGACCGATCCCGTGAGATAATTGTGAAATACATCGTACAAGAAAAGAAGAACCTTCAATCTTCCACAAATAACCATTGGAAAAAGAAAAATATTGCTGACGAGAGGGGGGGGGGGGGTGAGGAGGGGGCAGGCCCTCTGCTCCCCCCTCCGCCCCTCCCCCGGATCTGCCACTAGTACAGCAAAATTGACACATTGTTTATTAAAAGTAACTCGTATTAGACCAACTGTCGGTGAATGATATTTGTTCTAAGATTGGTATAGAAAAGTGTTTCTTTGCGGAGATATTTGCGAAAAACTGTGTGCGCTCCGATGTCAAAACACATTCTTTTCATCGTCAGCGGCACAAACCGTGGAGACTCACGAGCACCAGCTGTGTCACCAGTGCAGTGCATGTATCTCAATGTCCATATGCATGAAAACTGTTGCGGCTCTGATGGCCTGCCTTTCTAATTTCGTTTATCTGTTGTTTTTTTTTCCTTCTAGATGCGCGGTCCTGAACCAGTTGCTGGCCCTCCTCATTTGTGTGACCTCAGCAGGGGGAGGGATGATTCTCACTGGGGGGTTTCTACTGTGGTGTGACACTTTGGAATCGAACTCGACGGAGCACGGGTATATACATTTCTAGATCATTTCAATGTCACATGTACTACACAATCTTTATTATTATTTTTTTTTATCGACAATGATTGTTCAAGGGTGGTGCCGGAAGAGACAACGATTGCTCAAGGGTGGTGCCGGAATAGTTTGGCACTTCAAAGCGCCAAGCTATTCTGGCACCGCCCTTGAACTGTATATCAGCGTCGATCTCTCTGTTAAACTGTAATGGAGTCTTGAGTGGAGAGCTCGCACAGGAATTTGTGTTGACAGGTGTATGGCAGCAGCCAGTCCACATGACGATACGATGATGTACTTCCGCAAGATGGCAATTCAGCAGGTTCGTATTACTTACATTTTGACTTTTTGACCGAGGCATCCAGCAACGTGTGTCAGATCTGTGAGATTCATATCAAGGACAGTCTTTGCACGTTTATCAAGGGGAAAATATAAACAAGCAAGAAAACGCATCTTTAATGACGTCTTCAAATGCTTTATGATAAACAAAGAAAGGAATAAATCAATAAATAGAGCTAAACTCTTATGCTTCATATCAAAACGTTTATACACAGCGGTTGCAAATCGTCTGAATATGATACATATACGTATATAATTATATAACATTTTTTTCCCTTTGCCATGGTAATAAATAGAGTATAAACTCTCATGTATTATATTAAAATCCGAAAGTACTAAACTTTTACACATTGTCTAAAATGATACATGTACGTGTATATATATATATATATATATATATATATATATATATATATATATATATATATATATATATATATATATATATATATATATATATATATATATATATATATATATATATATATATATATATATATATTGTTTTCTATTTCACTAGTTGCAATTTCTCTGTTGTATTTCATATCTAGACCAAACCGGTGGAAAATACCAAAAAGCGACTAGAGCCCGCATTTGTGCACAGACAAGCTTGAAACTTTAGGATATTTCACCTACATGAATTCTCCCGAAGCTGTTTTTTATTTTTTTATTTTTTTTTTTAAATTATATTACACGTTGACAAGAAAATGGCCGTTTCACAAAAACCGGTTGATCCGCATTTGAGTCCGTAATTTTGTCTACCGTATTGAAAATACGGTAGACTTTGAAATGGGGCTGGTCGGAGCGCATTCCGGAGAACGCTCACGATGTGCTGGGCGTGCGAGCCCCGAATTCTAGCAAAGAAGTAACAAGATAAAATAGATGGGATGAACCATAACCCACAAAGTCCCTTCTATATGAGAGCTGTTCTCGCTGTCAATGCCGGGTCTCTACCTTTTGTCTTCGACCTGATTCTGATGTTGAATTATCTCCTATTGAAAAGTCTCGCAGATGTGCCAATGCGTCAGTGAGTTCTATAAGGGGCGCAGGACATACGCGTCATTGATTTGTCAAACATCATTTGTCATGACGTAAGTTTTAGTTTTTACCTAATTTTATATTTTACGTGATATGAGTTACACTTTCGCTTTGTAGGCTTGAGAAAATGGTGACAAAACTAGAACTTCAAGGTACAATTTCAGTCTTGCTATAATTTATCTGAAAGCAGGTTGACTTTACCTAGCTACATGATATGCTAAGTACACGGGTCACCTGCATGCTCTTCTGAAAGCGCGTCGATGTGTGTGTGTGCGTGTTAGTGCGTGCGTGCGCGCGCGATCAAAACATCTCTAAGAGGCATGGACCTCACCGGTGCGCGCATTTTCAGCCAATCAGAAAATAGAAAAAAAATTGCCGCAGCGCGGTTCTGTTGCTGGGTGCCACAAGCTTTCCCGTAACTAAGCAAGGAAATGACGAAGCGCGATACTGTTTGTGCGTATACATTCCACTGAAATGGTCAGGCATTGCCATTGGGGTACCTGCAATCGGGACGAAAGCTACACTGAAACCATCAAAGAAAAGCTTCTGGCTTTTTTTCCCTCCCGAAACCAACGCAATGGGCTGAATAAAACTGACCTTGCTGTAGACAGCACACTGATCATCTCAACATCGGGATACTACCCCCCTAGAGGACAAGAGCAAACACAGAGCTGTTTGTATGCGGTAAGTGTCATTTTTCTAGATTGTTCTGAAAAAGGTTACAATTCACTTGCGGAAGTGGTACATAATTCAGCGATCGAGTTAACACGGCCGGAGCGTACTGTAGGCCTACTGCTCAATAACTTTGTGCAAGCACTCGCTATCAGGCAGTACCGCTACACTGATTTGCACACTTGGGAGGAATGTGTGTGTGTGTGTGTGTGTGTGTGTGTGTGTGTGTGTGTGTGTGTGTGTGTGTGTGTGTGTGTGTGTGCGTGCGTGCGTGCGTGCGTGTGTGTGTTTGTGTGTGTGTGTGTGTGTGTGTGTGTGTGTGTGTGTGTGTGTGTGTGTGTGTGATTTTAAATATGGAATTAACTCTCCAGAAACACCATAACCAAAGGTGTATGCCCTTACGTTTCTTCAGTTTGCACTTTCTCGCACATTGTAACAAATCACGACAAGAACAAATAGACACATCACTTCTAGAGTAACACATTTCATAAGATCTATATATGAGCATATATTCATGCAGCGTTTTTCTTCTCAGCATTTGTGGGATGGCGAACCCAGTGAGTTGCACCCCTACCTAATTCCAGCAGAAGAGTCACCTGACTACAAATCCAGACTGCTCACAAAAGGGGGCAGTACAGATTCCGGCTGTAAAATCTTCGCAAGGAGATCAAGTCTTGCAACATACACCTGGCACTGTAGCCGGCAAGTGTGGGGCAGCGTAACAATGATGCAAGTATATCTTTGTGTACATATGCTGACAACAAAAGCTGAGGTGCAGACCTAACATTTCGCTTACTCTCTGTGATGACATTTCACTTTCCGAGTCAGGCTTTCATTGTTCTTTGTAGAAAGCTGACAGTGTGAAACAGTGATGCCATGAATGGAATGTCTGGTGTGATTTGCGATACATTTACATCCCTTTGGGTAAAAACACTAACCTGTGATATTTACCTGGCCTTGCACCTACGTGCGGTAGGAATATGATTTCTTCAGTCCCAGTTGTCAGCTAATTTCACACAAAATCCTGGTAACTGACATGCCTCGAGTATGGTGTAATTTCTGGATGCGGGTGGGCATTTGACGTTGATTATGCCTGTCTGACCACTGTCGCACACTTTGAGTTGATACTAGAAATAGAAACTGTGGATTAAGCACAATTCTGCGCTTGTGCAGGTGTCTGTCAGGAAGTACTTCTAAATATTTACTCTTGGCAGTGTCCTCATGGCGTTTACATAAAATGTGGCTGCAGCTGATAAAAAAAGTGTGTGAATAGATTCTGTAAAGACATTTGTCAGAAACGTTTGCTTTTCTATTTAGATCTATGTGGAAGTTTCATGTTGCTAGTTTCTTGGTTTTTTTGTTTTGTTGTTTGTTTGTTTTTTCCTCTACCCAGTGATTAGAACTGGTCAGTTCTCTGTTCTTTCCTCACGTTTCTCAGGATTTGGACATTAACTGGTCAAGCAAAGGCGATCCAGTTCTTGTAGGAGATCAACTGGGGACCTCGTTGTGACACACATGTCAGCGACCCTGTTGATTCCCTGGCATTGGCTCTCTTTTCAGTCTCCTGGTCTGTGGACACATATTGAGTGCAGCTTTAGAAATACGTTTGACGTTTTAAGTTAATCATAAACATATACTGTTTATATATATTTTTTAATTTCTCTTTTAGAGATTTCGCCATTAGACTACCTGGCCATCGCTGCAGAGTGCAAATTCTGAAATAACAAGCTAAAGGAGGAGATCAGATCACAAATTTGAAAATCTGAATGACCCCATCTCACGGCTGCAAAGAACTAAAGGTGTGCAGATGCAACCAGCAGAAGAAGAAGTATTTGGAGTGGAATTTGTGAGAAAAAAGGAGAGACAACTAAACAACCTGTTACAGTTCTACACTGCATTAACATATGTTTGGGTTTTGGCTTTTTTGTCATTTTTGTTGCCAAATGGTCAATCTTTTAAGCACAAGTATAGTGAAAAAGGGCAGACTTTCAGCACCTACACTGTAGGTGCTGAAAGTCTGCCTTTTTTTCACTAAACTTGTGCTTAAAAGATTGACCATTTAGCAACACAAATGACAAAACAGCCAAACACCAAACATACGTTAATGCAGTTGTAGTACAGCCACACAATAGACTGTTTCTCACTCTTTGCTGATTGAGAATTTTGAAGACTTCATAATAAAATGAAAATGAGTTTTGAATCTAGTACTCCTGTGCTATCAAATTGTACGTGTCACTGTGAATCAGCCATTTATGACCTGAACCATTATTTCTCTGAGTGTTGTGTTTTGGCTTGTGAACCACTCATATTCCAGAATAAAATATAATTTACCAGTTAATAATAGTGTTTATTTTATTTTAGGTAATGCTTACTTCTTGCTTGTGTTGATGTGGCATGTTATGGGCATTTTAGTCCGCTTCTCCGATGGCCTGGCTAGCACCCCATGGTTTTATTATTGGGACTGGTGCGATCTTGGTGCCTTTTGATATTGCTGCTTCCCAGGCTTGTGGCATGCCGCTGCGATTAGGCACATGGGTCAAACAGTTTAGCTGCCTTGAAATACTGAAGAGATTTCTGAAGCCCAATGACATCACCAGTGACCTTTGAACCTGAAATACAAATCATACATGCACGGTTATTTATTAATAGCACGGAGACTGCTGTGCTGAGCGTCCTGGATTGTCTGCTAGTGAAGGCAGACAAGAGACTTGTATCTCTCATTGCTCTGCTGGACCTCAGTGCAGCATTCGACACGCTCGATCATTCTGTTTTGCTGAAGAGGTTAGAGGTGACCTTTGGCATCCGTGGTACTGCGCTGGCCTGGTTCACTTCATCTTTAAGGATCGTTCGCAGGCTGTAATTGTTAATGGCCAGCTATCTGCTTCTAGTCTTTTGTTGTGTGGAGTCCCTCAGGGTTCCCTATTAGGGCCTGTTTTGTTCACTCTATATTCACAACCTCTGTCTGATGTAATTGCCGCCCATGAGTGTGATTTTCACAAGTATGCTGACGATACTTTATTGTCAAGAAGTAGCTCCGCTAAGATGAGCGTACAGTGTTGTATAGACGACGTCCTGTCCTGGATGACAAGCAACAAACTTAAGCTTAACACCGACAAAACTGAAGTCATGCCTGTTGGCTCTCAGTCTCGCCTTAGTCTGATTAACGGCGAGTTCGCAAACATTGGTGGCTGCAGCGTTCCCTTCCAGAACTGTGTCAAATATCTGGGTGTGAAGATTGATTCGACGCTCTCCATGCATGATCATATCAGTAGCGTCTGCCGAGCTGGTTTCCTTGAGCTGCGCAGAATTTCTTCCCTCAGACCGTATCGGTGCGGCGTCAAGACTTGTAAATGCATTCATTACGTCCAGGATCGATTATTGCAATTCTGTACTGGCAGGTTTACCGGCAGATCAGATTTCACGCTTGCAGATGATTCAAAACAATGCGGCGCGTCTCATTTTGAAGAAACGAAAGAGAGACCACGTTACGCCTCTACTGAAGCAGCTGCACTGGCTGCCCGTAAAATTCCGCTGCCAGTACAAAACTGCAATTTTCGCCTATCGGCATTTTGACGGATCTCTCCCGCCGTACCTTTCTACCAAGCTGTCTGTTGCCATCACGCACCCTCCGTTCCTCTAGTGTAAAACTTTTTTAAATCCCGAAGCTTAACATGAAAACTGTCGGGGAGCGTTCTTTCATCTTTTTAGCCCCAAGTGTGTTTAACTCCCTGCCAACTGAAATGCGGAATCTGCCCACATTGTCACAGTTCAAAGCTCACTTAAAGACTTTTCTTTTCTGTCGGGCATTTAACACTTAGCTCATCTTTAGCTAACTGTTGACTGCCTTTTATTCTGATCCTAGAGGAAGTGAATGTAAGGTGTTGGGTAGAGATGGGGTGGTTTAAAGTAGTGTATAATCGTGCGTGTGTCTGAGAGAGAGAGGGTGTGCTGTTGTGCATGCGCAGTGAGTCCAGCGTTTCCTGGAGAACAGCGCTATACAAGCACTATGTATTATTATTATTATTATTATTATTATTAATCTCTACCCCCCCTCTCTTTCACACACACACACACACACACACACACACACACACACACACACACACACACACACACGCACACACACACACACACACACAAACACAAACACATCGATTCTGTTTGTGAGTGACATTAATCAGCTCAGTCTGACACTGAACACAGCCAGCAATAGTGAGCGCTGAGCAGCACTGCCATCCTCTACTGTAACCCCCACGGTCCACATGCAGTACAATGTGTACACATGGACGGGGCACAACAGATACTGGGCGGATTGAAGTAGGGAAAGACTGACGAGAAAACAGATACAAGAATATATATATATATATATATATATATATATATATATATATATATATATATATATATATATATATATATATATATATATATATATATATATATATATATATATATATATATATATATATATATATATAAGATAAGTGTTTTCAACTGCAACCGAGGACTTCAGTGTTTTATTTTTTTCATATATATATATATATATATATATATATATATATATATATATATATATATATATATATATATATATATATATATATATATATATATGAAAAAAATAAAACACTGAAGTCCTCGGTTGCAGTTGAAAACACTTATCTTTTATTGCTACTAACTAACTGAAACGTCAACCAAAATTTTACTACACTAAACAAAAAAAAAAAAAACCCACTAATCTAATCAATAACTCAAGGATCTATTACAACAAAATGCCAAAGGACATTTCTAAGTGATGCTCAGGCTATCAACAGGAAAATGGGAAGCTGGTATTCTGAGGTAGCAGAGCTACGTTTTGGCTTTAGTGCGAGTCAAACTGGCTACCAGAAACCCTGAAAAAAATAAAATAAATATTTTATCTTCTGTTTACCTAATTACATTTCAATTCTCATCTTTAAAACCAACATTACATGCAACTGCAAATTTTATACTAACATGTCACATCATGACAAACACACATAAACACATAACACTAATTACTAATAGACGCATAAAGTGTCTCATAACTGTCATGGACGAATACTAAGAACTATAGAATGTAATCGATCTTCACTGAGAATCTATGTATGTAATGGTCATTTATTACATATTACACACTTAGTCAACTGCACTCTATGACTATCTTCCACTCTGACGATATAATTTACACTAAATGTGTGCGCTGGGAAATCTAGTATAAATGCAAACAATTACAAATGAATTGTTATTACATAGCGTTAACAGCGTACACTGGCGGCTATTCATGTTTTAACAACGCACTTCCCTTGTAAGCTTCTAAGTCCAACTGTCCTCATAACAGATCAAAACTTAAAATCGCAAATCCGTCTTTAGACCTCAATTGTGAGTTATATAGTTCAAAGTATCTTATTGCTAATACATAAAAACAACTACAGACACAAACAATTCCACATAAAAATACAATCCTAGAATCCTAGGTCTAATTCCTAAGACTATATTTACACCGGAAGGTGCTTTCCCAAGAAAACCCCTTCCGGCGACGACGTACACCACGCGAGGAAAACCTCATAAAAATTTACATATTTGGCGCACGTGGCCGCAATAAAAACGCTGTCGGACTCAGCACTCCCCTACGCTCTAGACTGCTGACCCAGACCGCAATTTCCAAGCAACAATTATCTTCCCCAGGGGAACAAACAAAACTTTACATATTTGGCGCACGTGGCCGCAATGCTAAAAAAAAGCTGTCTGACTCAGCACTCCCTACGCTCTAGACTGCTGACCCAAACCGCAATTTCCAAGCAACAATTATCTTCTCCAAGGGAACAAACAAAACTTCCTCTACGCAATATAAAACATAAAAAAACATCTACATGAAAACTGCATCGGTCACAAGCTTATTTCTACAAATAAGTGAATGCAAAAGTAACTGAAAAAATCATCCAAGAAAAATTTCAACACCCTCGGACAAAGTCTAAAAGTATTCTAAGCTACTACAACTAAAAAGAAAACAACAAAGCATATTTAAGGGCAAATTACATCCATAACAACCAAAATCAATTGAATGCACCAGTTCCTACCTGATTTAATATTTCAGCCAGCCGAACAAACAACCACACTGGAGAAACGGTAAAACACGACCGACTTGCAGACTAGCTGGAACTGCTCTGAGGCTGAAAGACCCGGTGGCTAGCTAAAAACTGAACTACATTCCACTAAATTTCTTGGCCGACTGCAAAAATTTACTGGGCGCATTACAGCTATAATAACTGAAAATAAATGAAACCTGGAAAAATAATGTATGTGCACTCCAACCAAATAAACAATTAACAATATACCGAGGGACTACATTTATGCAGGCTCAAGGCTATGGGCATTTCCCAGACACCTACACAATACCGGTGGAAGAATACATACTTATACACAAAACATCTTTTTATTCTCAATATGCTTTACATTACTTAAAACTTAAACTTTTCACAAATAACAAACTAACTTGTATGATATTTTAGACTGAATCAATCTCTGAACTTTTTGGGTGAAAAATAATGACAAAGGGAATTAATCAAAAATTGGATTACCAACACAATGTCAGCGGTTGCTTCCCTTGTTTTACACATTCTTATCTAAAACCTTTACAATTGGTAACCAAAAACGGTTTGAAAAACAGTGACGGTTACACTACGATGAGACAAGATGGCTTAAAATGGCTTGGATAAGTGTGCTTTTTTTTTTTTTTTTTTTTTTTTTTTTTTTAAAGCAACACCAATAACAAAAGCACCTACCCGGCTCTGCAGGCACTGATAGCTTCTGTGACCTGTGCGTGTTGATGCTCATTTTCCACGCACAGTTTGTGTGGATCGTCGCTTTCTTGTAGATCTGCGAGCGGTCAACAGGGATGCAACTTGAACTGAATCACTGCCAGATATGTGATAAATACGAACAGCATCAATGAAACTTGACGCAAACTTGCTTTGCCTCGATCTAGAGGCGTTTTTGACATATATTTGTATCCTGGCATAAATGTAGGCTTGTAGAATTTGCAACGCATTCAGTCGAATCACGCACGCTACCGTTTGCCATATTGCCCAAGGGACAGGAAAGCTTGTGGCACCCAGCAACAATTGCTAGGGGGCGTGACTTATGTGGCGCCTGCTCGGTGAGGTTCATAGATCCTCATGCGCCTTCCAGGCGCATGAGGATCTATTCCTCTTGGAGATGCGCGTATGTTTGTGTGTGTGTGTGTGTGTGTGTGTGTGTGTGTGTGTGTGTGTGTGTGTGAGTGAGAGAGAGAGAGAGAGAGAGAGAGAGAGAGAGAGAGAGAGAGAGAGAGAATGACGTCATATTTAGATTATTGTGTCACTGTCTGAATTTTTCTAAAAGTAAAGGTTTTTTAGTGTTTTAATTCTTTTCTGAAAAGAATTATTTTTTAATAAAGAATTCGAAAGGATACAAAGTTGGCTAACGAACTCATCCAATGTCTTTCTCCAAACTAGCGATATGCAAAAGTTCAAGTAAATATGAACAAAATTACGGACTCTAATCTGTGTCAACCGACTTCCTATAAACGGTTGTTTATGTCTTCAATGAGACATTCAATTACAATAGGCTCTCTTAGCCACCCACTTAAGAAAGTATTTCGTCAAGTTTTAAGCGTGTGTGTACAGAAATATCGGAGATTCTCTTGTTTACATACATACATACATACGTATGTACGTACGTACGTACGCACGCACGCACGCACGCACGCACGGACATATGCACATACGGCGCTTATCGCCAAATGTACGTTCAGCAGCGAGGTTAGCGTAACTAGACATGCCGTAATTTTTATCTTGTTACTTTAATTGTTAGAGGTTTAGCCTGCCCGCCTTTGACATCATGGATATGCTAGTAAATTCGCCCCCACCACGACTCAGAAAAAGTGGTGCGGAAAATTGTCTGATTTTCACACCGAGGGCATACAGGTCACAATTGACCTAATCGTACCCGACAGCCAAAAAAACAACAACTGGAGGCTTATGTAAATACCGTATATGAAAAATCATGCTATTATTAATGAGAATATTGTTTGTTTTGTTTTGGGGGGTTTTCTTAAAGAAATCAATTGTTTTAAGATTTATCTCAAATAATTTGTGAAATTAATCAAAAAAAGATGAATTTTTTCCCCAAAATATTTAATTATCATGCAAAAGGTTCTAGAGGTACAATGGTGATTAACGAACTCATTCAATAGTTCCCTTTTATTTAGCTATTTGCAAACCATCTAGTAAAAATAAGAAAAAAATACGGACTCCAGTGTGGATCAACCGTTGTTGTTTTTTGTGAAACGGCCATTTTATCGCAAATGAGCATCTCAACATTTTTTTTTAATTAAAAAAAAAAAAACAACGCCTCGAGATTATTGTTACGTGGTGAAGTGGTAGTCGTAGTATGATAAACACACCAGACGCACGCACGTAAGGTTCTTTTAATAAACTTCATTCAGCTGCAACCCGTCACACGTGGCTTAAGGATGTAGACAATACTGGAGTAACAGCTCCAACAATATTTTAATTCAGCGATGCGATCTCCACACAATGCATTCCCAAATGCACCAATACTGATACAATGTCTCTTCTTCAATGTCAACACTGGCGACACAAAGTTCCTCAAACGACGTACACCACCGTTACGCTGCGTCTCTCACAATGTACACCCTATACGGGCCACGTACCTACGATAAACTGTGTGTCCCTGAACTGACAATGCGTGATGATGTACATACTTGCTTCCCAGCACCAATCTTTTATAGTACAACCAATTTCCAGAATAATCCAAGAAAATCATACAACGCAACCAATCAGAACGAAACACGTAACTGAAACTCATAAAAATTATTAAAGAAAGAATTTTCTAGAATAACTACAATAGGCTACAAAAATTCGGCTACTAATTTCAGCCCCAAATCCTAGTGTGTAATCATATCACACAAAAGTATAGAAGGCAGTTCACTATCTAGCCGGAATCTTTCCAGAAGTTTCACAATCTTTCAACAACAAAAAAACAAAAACATACCGACTGGCTGCCAACTTCACGCGCACAGAAAACAACTATGACTATTTGCGCGTCTATAAAACAGTGTAGCAAAATGTTGCCTACACCTCTGACGACGCACGACTGCTCGAAGGTTCTAATCTATACTCCGCGAATCTACGCAAAACAAAGATCGACCGCTATTCTCCGCGCGACCTTGCTAGAAGCTTCCGGTTAAACTTAGCATAATAACAAAGCGCATTCCGCTCTACGCGCGAACGAAAAAAAATCTTACTAAAAAGGTACGTGAATCGTAACAATGATAGCTCAAATAAATATCGGATCGTTTCCTACGATTAACACATGTATGCTCTCACAGGACAACACAATCGTAACAATTATTCTTTTACAGACAATATCATACAATTTCAAGCTTGTCCGTTTTCAAATGCAGGCTCTAGTCACTGTCACATATTTATATAAAGGACGACCACTTTTTCGGCCTTATTTTTAAAACAGCAAACATAACTGTGATTTTTCGTTTACGAAAAAAAACAAAAAATATCCACATGATTTTTCATAAACAGTGTTTGCATAAGACTGCTGTTTGTTCCGGTTGTGGGGTAATTTTTACAATATATTAATAACTTGTGTTGTAACTGTCTTTTATTAGAGTTTTTCTTTCTCCTTTGGACCAAGAAAATTGCCAAGTTTGATCCTATAATACGTCAAATGTTATTACTGCGATGAGTGACGTATAACATCGAGTCGTCACTATGAACGCGGCGTCGTGGGACTAATGATCCTATGACGTGAAGCTTGAAGTGACGTCATTTCGCTGCTCGTGCTATTATTCTTCTTCAGAATAGCTATCGCTACGCCAAAACCACAGAGCTTACAAATGGCGGGAATTGCCGTGTGCCCGAGAAGAACCCAACGGAGAAAGAAAAACGCTTATAAAAGATAGTTACAACAACATTTATTAATATATTGTGAATCCTACCCCACAGCCGGAACAAACAACACTCTTATGCAAACAGTGTTTATGAAAAATCATGTGGAAATGTTTTTAGTAAAGGAAAAAATCAAAGTTATGTTTCAATATTTCAAAATAGACAAACGAACAAGTAGTGATCAGTAGCTACATATCTCATCGCGAAAAAACGTGGCAGCTCTGGAATGCCGTGTATCCATCTTTATTTATGTGTGCCAGTGTGTGTGGATCAGAGGGTGCGTTAGAGTAAAAGGAGACGGATCACAAATATAAGCTTCGTAATAGGAACAATTTTGGGTTGGGGTCCCATCTTGTTAATAATAATTAATATATATTTTTTTGCAAGTTTTGGAGACACTATATACTCCAATCAAACAGTCAGCAATGAAAGAGGCTGTATAGATGAAACCAGTCAGCCATGGAAGAGGCTGCTTGCCTTTTGGATGAGTGACGTGATACATCAAATTCGTCACTGTGTACACGGCTTCGTTAGACTAGCGATGCCATGACTTGAGGCTTATAGTGGCGTCATTTTGCTGCTCGTGCTATTCTTTAGAATTCCTGTCGCTACACGAGCCCACAGAGCGTACTAATGGCGGGAAGCGCCGTGTGTTAGTCTTTATTTGTATGCGCCGGTGTGTGTTGATCAGTGGTTGGGTAGAGAGGAGGGAAATGGATAAGAAGGATAAGCTTAACTCATTCTGACCGCGATACACCACAACAAGATATGGCTCGACCATGATAGTTCAAGGGTGGTGGCAGAATAGCTTGGCGTCTATAGGCGCCAAGCTATGCTGCCACCACCCTTGAACAATCATGGTCGATCTGTCTTCAGAATTGTAATGCAGCCTTCAGAGGATAACCCCAAAATGTGGGTTTTCGGACCTCGGGCACAATGAGTTAAACATATGAACAACTGTGAATGTTCCTAAAAGAAAAACGCATTTAAGCTCCAAACAATACCCTAGACTTTGGGATGAAATCCTCATCTTGTTTTTAATTTCATTATATTTGTGTGCTTTCCAGTGACTTATTTACTTTGATATTTTGCTGTCTGGCAGGCTTGCGTGTGGTGTATCATGGCCATATCTGCCGTTACCGTCATCGCATACACTGTGGCTATCAAGAAACAAGACAGCATGGGAGGAAGGAGGGCGCAATCTTATTATTTGCTCCCTGCCAGTGAAGAGCGAAGTCCGCTTCTGGCCTCTCCAGGAGGATCTACCAAATCGACGAACATGTAGAGGCAGAACTCTATCTTGAGAATTTTCAGAAATGTGAGATGGTTTTTAATGTTTAACTGTAACCATTTGGGTGTCTATATCGATTTTGGTCGAGGTGATTCCTGCAGGACACCCAAAGGGTTGAAATGACAAACCAGCACACAGATCAACTGCTTACCCCTAATGCACGAGCTTACTACTCGACCAACTTTTCGAAACATAATCTTTTACGTGTGACAGGGTTTTAGGGGATTTTTCAGAACTGACTACGTGCTGGTGTTTTATTTATTTATTTATTTATTTATTTATTTATTTATTTCATTTTTTTCTGTTCGCCTTACATTCTACGTTCAGCCGTAAGATATAATCCAAAATCACAAGACCAGCACACAGATAATCTGCTTGTACCCTTAATGGTCGAACAACTGTCAGGATTAGTGTTTTCGTGAAGTTTCCACAAAAGTGCTCTAACAAATGATTCTGGACCTTACGACTGAACGGCCGTAAGGTTCAAATTCAAAATCTCATTTACAAGTGAGCGCCTAGCCGAACTGCAGATTGAGAAAAAGCAGCTAATTGATGTATTAATGATATAATCCTATAAAATTGTCTGTATTGTTATTGTTAATTTTATTATCACTGATGTTTCATCATCATCACCACCACCACCACCACCATCATCATTAATAACACTAATTTTGTTTTCCCAGGATGCTAGGACGAGAGTTTCACAATGTTTTAGTCATACCATCTTGCACAGAGAAAACTGTTTATTTTACCAACCTGAGTTTTGACATATAAGCCCCAGGAGGCTGGGGATGGAGTTGAGGGAGGGGGGGGGGGGAGAAATGAAGAAGATTTGCAATACATAATATGCGTGAATGCCTTTATATACTGACGAGCAAAAGAAATGCTTACTTACGCCTGTCACCCCTCCCAGGGTATAGGCCGTCGACGAGAGACCTCCAGCGACTCCTGTCCTGTGCTTTGTAACGACGGTGTTTTCGCTACTGAATTAAATTATTACATATATAAACGTTTATTCTAATGGAATGAGTGTGTGCGTGGGTTTGTTCTGATAATCAGTATAAAGGTGGGTGCACTATCTCTGTTCACTATACTCTTTCATCCACCACACACGCGCTTACAAACTTAGGACAAAGGCCACACAGTTATATCTCTTTGCCCTCTTTAACTATTTCTCATACACTCATAACATACATTAAACCACACAATTCACATCATATAAACCAATCTACACAAATAACTAACAGTAACAAGTGGCATATAGGTTATTCACAACTTCAGCGCTCACACATTCACTCGCTACCGTAGAGGTCGTTGTCTCTCTCGAGAGACGTCACTCGACTCCTCTAGTGTCGACACAGTCAATATCACATTGACGACTTGACGGAGATTCCCGAACTGAATATTACTATTCAATGACTACTCACAGATTTAGAACATTCCTAGGCGTGAAATTAACAGCGCTAGGCGACAATAGCTACACTGACGGAACACTGCATGTGGTCCTGTAGCACGAATCTGTGGCTTACTTCGCTACCGTTGCTGCTCGTAGCACCAGTGATGGTAGGACGAAGGAGAGATGAAGGCTTGATGTCCGCATCTGTTCACGTACGTGATGCCTTCAGGACAGCTTCATCGGCCCTACACCAGGGGTGTCCGCTCCGTACCGGCCCCGCTGTACACAACATTTATACACTCATAAATGTTCGCTCTTATACCCAAAAAGTCTGAATGTGTCTTCGACACATTATACTTCAGAGCGCTCTAGATCATTTCCTCTGAAAAATGTCTTCTTTATGCCACCATACTACAGTCATTATTGTCATAATTCTTATGCCAATCCCTATAGCCACTTTAACACAGTGCACACAATTCCTATAGCCACTTTAACACAGTGCACACAATTCCTATAGCCACTTTAACACAGTGCACACAATTCCTATAGCCACTTTAACACTGTACACACATTTTACGTACCTACACACAATGGATTATGAGCCAAATATTACAATCACAGCTCACCTTCAATTCGTAGCATATTACTGCACATTTCATCATTAGGTATACCTAAATATATACTGAATTCTATTCCTATTTCAGTTCCACATCTTCACATATGAATGAATACAACATGACATCCTAGTTATAAACTATATCACATAATTACATGACTAAACAAGTATTGACACGAGCCATCGCATTTCCTTCAAACATGGCTCTTCTGCACTCTAATAATAATTCATAAAACAATACTTTCTTTTCCATCTGAATAGCGTTACAGATTATAAATGCCGGTAATAAAAGAATAAATACCTGTATTCAATATACAGCTATCGAATTCTCTAGACAGAATTCTTCCTCTGAGCCCTAGCGAAAACGACCGCTCGGCTCGACTGGTATAGCATCTCTAACTGGTAATTATTCCCAATACCACACTGTGACACGTGAACATCGCTCACCTCTACACTACCGCACGTGAACATTACTTATCTCTGCCTTATCGCACGTGAACATTCGGTCCAGCTGCTAATGACGTCACACCATCGTCCGACCGAAAACCTGCACTAAAGGCGTTCGTTACACGCTTCTCCTTCGATTTTACTCCATGTGGTTCCCAGTCTCTTGATGTCTGCTTGGAGGTCTCGACGCCAGGTGTTTCTCGGCCTGCCTCTTTTCCTCTTTCCCTGGGGGTTCCATGACAATGCCTGCCTAGTGATACTGGAAGCTGGCTTTCTCAGACTGTGACCAATCCATCCCCATCTTCTTCGCTCAATTTCATTCTCTGCTGTTATCTGCTCTGTTCTCTCCCAGAGTCTGACGTTGCTGATCTTCTCTGGCCAGTGTATTTTCAAGATTCTTCTAAGGCAACTGTTTATGAAGATCTGTACTCTGTTGACTGTGGTCTTTGTCAATCTCCAAGTCTCTGCTTCATATAGGAGAACTGCCTTTACGTTGGAGTTGAAAATCCGGACTTTGGTGTGTTGTGACAGCTCTCTGGAACTCCACACTTTTTTCAACTGGAGAAAGGCTGCTCTGGCTTTACCGATTCGTGCTCTGACATCTGCATCAGTGCCGCCATTTTTGTCTATGATGCTCCCGAGATATGTGAAGGACTCCACCTCCTCCAACGGGGTGCCAGCAAGCATGACTGGCTCTTCCCTGGTTGCGTTCAGCCTCATTGTCTTTGTTTTCTGTTTGTGGATGGTGAGGCCCACTTGGGACGAGATGTCAGCAAGCTTTGTTGATGAGTGTGGGACAGTAAAGCCAAGTCGTCTGCAAAATCGAGGTCGTCAAGCTGTGTCCACAGTGTCCACTGTATTCCACTTCATCTGTGCTCTGTGGTCCTCTTCATGACACAGTCTATGGCCAGTAGGAAGAGGAACGGAGACAGCAAACACCCCTGCCTGACACCGGTTCTGACCTGGAGCTCCCTGGTGAACTGCCCTTCGTGGATCACGCAACATGTCATGCCTTCGTAGCTGCTCTTGATCAGGCGGACGAGCTTTGTGGGTACACCATAGTGCCGTAGGAGTTTCAAAAGAAATGCGACATGTTTGAAATCATCGGACACACTTCCGTGTTTCAGATGATACCAAAAATTTTGAAATTATTTGGGCTCGTCAGTATACCTATATTTAAATATAAATGTGCCAGACATGTAGCCTCGTCTATAGTCATATTCCTGTTAACCCTTTTCATCCTGATACACACCTGCTTGAAATTAATTTGACAATGATAGTTCAAGGGTGATGCCAGAATAGCTTGGCGCCTCGGGCGCCAAGCTATTCTGGCGTCACCCTTGAACTAAAATGGTTAATATAGCTTCTAATCCGTCATGTAGACTTCATAGGACAATAAGCAGATTTTAAAAAAAATCAGCCTCTGAATGTAATGGGTAAAGACAAATACGCTTATTGAAATGGGCATGTTAGTTATCTGACGCAGATTCTAAATCTGATTCTAGCTAGCTAAAAGGTGTTGCTGTCAATCGATTTGTATAGGGAGTAGTGTGTGTTTAACCCTTTGCGTGTCGGTAGCCGTTTATGTCGCGATGATTCCTACAGGAATCATCGCGACATAAACCGCTACCGACACGCATATGGATTAAAAGATGAACCAGACCTGATAACACTTTTTGATGAAGCCGAACCGGTTTACGAGGGACATATCTTTATACGATTACAGGCGGGATGCAGGACTCATATCTGTCATGATAGTTCAAGGGTCGTGCCCAATTAGTTTGGCGCCTGACAAAGCGCCAAGCTAATCTAGCTCTGGCCTTGATCTGTCACACCCAATTCGACCCCGTTTGCGTACTCATTATAATGCTTTTATTGTATGTAGATAACTTTCGAATGATAATTATGGACGCCACGAACAAGTCCGTTACAGATTAGGAAAGAGACAACAATGGACAAGAAACATTATCACACATTCAACCATAATCAGATGTACAAATTTAATGTGATTGGCCAGCAGTGTATGACATCTAAAAGGGAAAACCCGTACCGTGATAAGAAAGTAATATTATATACATGTATTTGGTTTGCAGTGAATAAAGTGAAAATGAATTGCGGTGTCAGTCATTAGACTGAGATACAATAAACTAACTTATTTTATATGTCTTTATTTTCTTTTCTTTTGTTACTGTTGTTGATAATGTGTGTTTGTATATTTGTTTGTTTGGTTGTTTATGTTCCACCAAGAGATGGCCTTCGTCGCCTCCTCTGCGTTGAGTACCATTAGGCATAAATCTGAAGACAGGATCAGGATCATTATTTTATTTAACGTCTTTTCACACATTGGTGATATTAGACAACAACAAATAAATAAATAAATAAATAAAAAATCAACAACCATACGCACAACTTGTGAATATCAAAGATAGCAATAATTAACATCCAGCCACACACACAAATTATTTATTATAATAGTTTACGCACCGGACTATGAATTATGATATTAACTGTTGGAATTACAATATTTCTATTTAAGATGTCATACATATTTTCTGCTAATTTATCAGCTGTCATGTTATTTGTTGTCAACAGCTTTATTGTAATAGGACACTCACAGATTATTTGTTTAACAGAGATGGGGCTTAAGCACTCGCATTTGATGTCTTTTGAGAATTTTGTTTTCCAAGAATTTAGTCTTAATTTGTATATCAAGGAAGCTGTTTTTCTTGAACAAGGCGGAACATGATAAGTATATTTCATATCATCTTTGTGAAAAAAGCTGTTTAACACAGAGTACATTTTATGTAGAGATAATTGCATATTATTATAATCTGTTGAGTTTTCTCTATTTACAGCTCCCTTTTTTGCTTGTCTGTCACAAATTTCATTCCAATACATTCCGCAGTGTGAGGGTATCCAAAGAAAATCGATCCCAATTCCTCTGGACATAATACAGCTCATAATATGTTTTATTTCATATACTAAGTCTTTTCTAGTGTTTCAATCCCAACTTTTTAGACTATTATAGGACAGATTTAGAATCGACACAAATCAAAATGTTAAATACATCATAAGGTATACGTTGAATACAATTTAGTGCCATGAGAATCGCATACAGTTCAGACGTAAATATAGAAAATCTTTTACCGAGATAAAAAAGAATTCTTCACTTTGAGATCTGGAATAACAAAGCCTGCACCACAGTCCTAAAATTCTAAGACAGACCCATCTGTGAAAATTCTCATATGTTTAAAATGTTTTCTGTAATTTTTATTTCACAAAATTTGCTAAAACGTTCACATCCTCATCTTTTTTTCAAGTCTGTGTAATCTATATCGAAAGTAGAATTAATATGTTCCCACGGTGGTATAGTAGGTGTTACTGGTAAAACTGGAATAGACTTGATATCTGTATTGCAGTTTACTATAGCATCTTTGACATAGTTAGTATAGGTAAAAGATACGGGATTGTTTGCGCTTTCTTCGAGAAATCCACATCTGCGTCTAAAAATATGTCTTCTTGTACTGAATTTTTGACGGACAGGCTTCGGACAATGTATTTTGCAGTTGCAAATTAACGTTGGTCAGATAAAGACAGAATACCTGCCTCTTTTTAGGCGTTTACAGTGTTTGTATGAACTGGCACTCCAAGGGCCAATTTAACTGCTTTACTATCAATGCTTTGCAGTATTTTTAGAAGAGTAGCTGGGGCAGTAAAGTAGACTTCCTGACCATATATATGTGTTGATCGAACTAAAGATATACCAAGGTGTAAAACAGTTTTAATGTCCTGACTCCATGGTTGTGAGTTTATAATTTTAACAAGTCTTTTTCTTGCCTTATTTAATATGTCTTCAATATGAATTATCCAATATAATTTTGATGTAAAACGTACGCCTAAAAACTTTACACACTGTTGGTAGTTTTTTCCCCATTATTGAAAAGCATTAGACATGTTTTTTCCCCCCCAGATAGTTCTAGGCCATTTTCTTTCATATAGTTTGATAATTTGTCCAATTCAATCTGATAAATTTTTGGAACGTAATCTACGATTCTTTTTGGGGTACGTTTTCTGAGATTAGTGTTTATCCATATAGCAATATCATATGCATATTGTGCCACAGTCGTGTCCTGTGATAGAGATTTTGGGAGGTCCTAAATTAACACAGTGAAAAAAGGGTGAATTTATCGATCCCTGAGGAATACCCATATCTATTTTCTTAAAGGTTGAATAACTTTTACCAACTTTGGTGCAGACAAATCTTTCAGACAAAAAGCTTTTAATGTACTCATACATAAATCCGGTTATGCCAATCTGTTTTATTTTGTATAATAATCTAGCATGCCAAATACTATCATAAGCTTTTTTTACGTCAAAAAAGGTTGCTAAAATACTTTTTCTTCTTTAAAATTGTTTTTTTAATGTTGTTTGTGAGTTTAACTAAATGGTCTGTCGTACATCAATCTTTCGGAAAACCAGCTTGATTAACTGGAATTATATCCTGTTTTTCACAGTAATCAAATAGCCGATTTAAAATAATCTTTTCCATTACTTTGCAAGCTTGTGATGTTAGTGCAATAGGTCTATAACTACTAATCAATGTGCGTGTTTTACCCGATTTGAGTACTGGAATACTACTGACTACTTCCAGATAGTAGGAAGAGATCCATTAAACCAACAGTTTTGGTAAAATTTATGTAGTAATTTTTTCCACGGTTCAGGTAAATGATAAAGTAGTTTGTTTGAAATTCCATCTATACCCACTGCACTAAAGGTATTTGTAAGCGACTGTAAAACATCTATAAATTCATTATATTGAATTGGAGCATTGATGTGCTGAGAATGATTAGAAACTGGATCTTCATAATCTGCTTTTACTTCTTCTTGTTTTCTGATGTTTATGTTTGGTAAACTAAGACTTGATGTGAGACTACTTTCTGCAAACATATTA
The DNA here is from genome assembly GCA_036245525.1 of Semisulcospira habei. Classification (NCBI taxonomy): domain Eukaryota; kingdom Metazoa; phylum Mollusca; class Gastropoda; family Semisulcospiridae; genus Semisulcospira; species Semisulcospira habei. The sequence continues at coordinate 136,926,506 of BTPG01000006.1, forward strand.
ACAAAGGCCTCCGCTTTATCTACTGCACTAGGAAATGTGTTGCCTTCTACTGCGATTGGATACACTTGTTATTTGTATCCTTTTTTTATTATGATATTTTTTTCCCAAACCTTAAATGTATCTTTTGATTCAGACACTTCATTTTTACAGAATTCAGCCCTGTGAATCTTTTTGGCTCTCGCCACTATTCTATTACAGTGTATTTTTGTTTTCTTCATTTCCCAAAAGTTCTCTTCAGATTTGTTTCTTATCCATTTTTAAAGTGTTCCTTCTTAATATTTACTGCTTGTTCACATTCCTTATTCCACCAAACATTACCTGAATATTTTCCTTTTGATTTTGCATTGCATTTTGGTATTGACTTCTCCACAGCAGAAAGAACAGCTTTTGTAATATGGTAATCTGAAGACACATTTCAGCACCAGTGCTGTTTGTTATGCCTTGTCAACACACCTAATGATTTTTAACAGCAGTTTGGCCAGGCTGCCAAAGCTCACGCGTAATCGCACTTACTTATTCTGCGCAGTCGCTCTTACTCATTCTGTGCAGTCTATTTTTAGATGTTTCTCGTACTGACAGCGTTGCATTTATAGGAGGGAGTTGAGTCATTATAGTCAACTTGCTTGATATAAAGACGACGTGTGCTGAACTGGATTGTCCTGTGTCTAAATGAACCATAACTAGACCTGTGTGTAGCACTTCGTAACCATCTGTTGCAGAAGTGTATATTTGAACAGTTACGGCGGTAGTGGGCCTTTAAACTCAAATAACTAACTAACTTGTTTGTTTGTTTGTTTCGTTACTTTTTGTTTTCTTTCGACTTATTTTATTTCATTTAATTGGTGTTGTTATAATGGAGAGAGAGAGAGAGAGAGAGAGAGAGAGAGAGAGAGAGAGAGAGAGAGAGAGAGAGAGAGAGAGAGAGAGAGAGAGAGAGAGAGAGAGAGAGAGAGAGAGAGAGAGAATCAATGAATCAATAAATCTTTATTTTACAACGGTAAAGATATTAACAATGCCAGAGGCAATGCCATTTTTCAAATCTGCCGTTGCTACATCTAGAACTCACAACAATTACATTACATTAATACATGTATAAGACGAGCGCCTACGGTGTGTTGGGGGAGTTGGAGCAATGGTAAGGGGTGGGGGGGGGGGGGGGTGGGGGGGGGGGGGGAAGCAACAACACAGCAGCACTATACATACACAGCAGTAGAATGGGTACATTACTAACAATGATATCTACGTATAGAAAGCAAAGCTTAAAGATAATTATGGCTGCGAAGATAAATGTTCAAAAAGACTTTTCTTGAAACATGATACCGTTGGAGTGGTCTTCGCGTGGGATGGAAGCGAATTCCACAAAGTCGCCCCCGAGAATGCTAGACTGGTTTTAAATAAGTCTATTCTGGTTTTGGGAAATACATATAGGCTTTTTGTATCGCCATAGCGGGACTGTGACCGGACTAGCAGCTGGGTTAGATATTCCAGAGTGTTGTCATTCCGAATCTTAAAAAGGAGAACACCTTTGTTGAATGCAAACTGCTTTTTGAGAGAAAGAAGTCCCGCTTTGTAAATCTTATCATCCGTTGTCAAAGTAGGATCAGGTAAAATTAATTTCGCTGCTCTTCTGTGTAAGGAGTTCAGTCTTTTTAAATGTACATCTCTGCAGCCATCCCACACCGTCGAAGCATAATTAATGTTGGACTGAATATGTGCATAATAAAATAATTTTCTGGCTTCAAAGTCAGTGAAGTGCTTCAGTTTGGACAGCATGAAAATGTTTCTTGAAACAGTTTTACACACTTTATGTGTGTGTGCCTGCCATTTGAGCTGATCATCTATGATAATTCCAAAGGGGGCGTGTTCAGACACTTGCTCAATAGAATTGCCTTCGAAGGACAAATCAAGTGAAAGGGGGCTTAATTGGTGTTTTTGGCGTGTCGTAGTTACCATTGACTTAGTTTTTGCTGGATGGATACTCATCGAGTTACGTTCACACCAAGCAGACACCTCATCAAGGCTCTGTTGTAAGTCATCTGCAACCACACTAAGGTTTTGGGGGGGTGGGGGGGGGGGGGGGTCAATGTCGTACCATGTACAGCTTGTGGTCTATCATGTGGTTGACGGTGTAATCCCCAAACATGCTAACGTCATGCCTCTGCTTCAGCGTCAGCAAATGACAGCTTCCGCCTGCCGCCACGCCGATTCCGTCACAGAGAATTGTTTGAGCACATCTGGTAGCGCAGCGAGGTCTGGAGGCTGCCCGCATGGACAAGATGATTTCCAGATTGTATTCGGTAATTTGAGGTTCCTGAGTCAGCTTGAGCAGCTTGGTTTTTCTCTTGAATTCTTGAAAAAAAAAAAAAAAAAAAAAAAAGAAGAAAAAAAAAAGAAAAAGAAAGAAAGACGTAAGACAATCATTTAAATTAAAAGCAAACTGAAAACGAAAGAATGAGAGCACTCTTTATGAATATTTCATCGACAAAAGAGTTTGTTTTCATTCCTACTTCACACGACCTATATTTTTAACGCAAACAGAACCATGTGATCTCGCTAAAAAAACAACAAAAAACTTTTAGCAACTAATACATCTTGTAGCCCTCTTTGTGACGCGTCTTGGGTGCCAGTTGTGTTCTGTAAAAGATCACCAACGCGTTCTAAAGTACAAAGCTGCTTAGCGTTATTCGAAACAATAGGCCCACTACTGGAGTTACTTACAGCACACATTTGAAGCAGTAGTGTGTAACAGATGACAAAAGAAAGAGTCTTGGCGGAATCGAAGCACATGAGCGTCTTCCGCGATTATTTCATTGACACATGTTGCGTCTTTTTCACTGCATTACTCTGACAATTATGCTGGTAATGCAGACGGCAATGTCATAAAAGATCTCATATTACGTCATACGTCTACTATGTATACATGTATACAATTTTGACGTCAATCACGTCGGTGTGATCCAGGTCAGAAGATTTCAGCTTTGATTTCTTTTACGAAAATAGTGGAGGAATGAAAACAAATATGTGATTGGTAGCAAGGTTTTGCTGCACGGACTCTTGTAGATCTTCGGGAGGTCAAAGGAACCATTGTACCCCGAAAGCCTTCGGCCTTCGAGGTACAATGGTTCCTTTGATCTCACTCACGCCTACAAAGCTCATAACAGTTATTCCTTTCTCTACAATAACCAAGTAATAAAGAAACGCTCCTCAGAATCAAAGGAACCAATTTACAAACTTGCAATGATATAAGTTATTGGTAGTAAGGATTTGCTACACGGACCTTTGTACGCATGAGTGAGGTCAAAGGAACCATTGTACCCTGCAGGCCGAAGGCGTTAGGGGTACAATGGTTCCTTTGACCTACCGAAGGTCTACAAGGGTCCGTGCAGCAAACCCTGCCACCAATAACTTATATCATTGTAAGTTTGTAAATTGGTTCCTTTGATTCTGAGGAGCGTTGCTTTGTTACTTGGTTATTGTAGAGAAAAAAATAACTGCTATAAGCTTTTTGCACTGAACAAAGTGTAATAATTATACTTGATCATATTTTTAAAAGCAGCTTTCTTGATTCTTGATATTTATAATTATTGTGCTTTGCTATCCACGTTAGAATATTGTGTGATAATGTAACTTGTGATAACACTATATTGCCTACGAGAAAATATATTTTCCAGTTTTCGTTTTCTACGGTTTTTTTTTAATCTTTTTTTTTTTTTAGCTGCGGTGGAGGGGGGGGGGGGGGGCGTGTTGATTAGTTGATAGATGATTGGCTGAATGGATAGATGCATGTATGGATGCGGATGTTTTGATTGTAATGGAGGTGGCTGACGGAAAATCTGGGTCGGTTTATAGATATTTGACAGCGAGTAACTGCCGACAATACTCCTAATTATGCTGTTTTCAGCCTCGAAATCGGGACTGAAAACAGCAGAATTATGTCTATGGTTGGCAGTTAGTAACCATAGTCCAAATTCTGCTGTTTTCAGCCCCTCATCAGTTATATGATTGGCACTTATTTGCTATTAGGTCTATGGTTGGCAGTTACTGGCTATTTGTACGTATCTGTCATCCGACCTTGATCACTCACCCGGTAACAGTTCGCAGACGACTGTTTTCCTTTCCTTACAGTCACTGTCCCACCAGTAGTGGTCATCGGCACTATTTCCATTAGGCACAGCTTGGCTTATACAGTTCTGATTGTGAAGCAGGTCGCTGGGCTGCCGTATGTTAGAGCCGTTGTACCAGTTAAAATAGGTCAAGGTCTTTCCATCGGCTGACCGGTAGTCCCCCTCTAGCAACAGATCATTGTACTGCAGCCAAAACTCCAGTGTTGTATTCCTGTTGCGGGGGGAAAAAATAATAATGCTGCGGTGATTTATCGTCGATACAAACCCGACTTAACGGCTTTACTGTCGGAGAAAGGTGAACGCTACCCAGCTGCAAGAGATATAAATCCTCATGAGCCCCCGCAGTCGCGGGGGCTCATGATGATTTATATCTCTTGTTAGTTGTATGTTCTATGAACAGGTTTGGTTCATTTACATTTGTGTTTTTTTAAGAGAATTTCGGTCTGCATGCGGTTTACAACTTCAGACGCAAAATTCGTGGTCACCTGCAGCGAAGGGGTTAAAACTTTGTCCATGCAGCCACCGATACTGTTTACTGACTGGCCTCAGTCGCATAACCTGCTCGGCGTTAAACCCCAATAACTTACTAACTACCTCAGTCTCACAAGTGAGCTTAAATCCAGCGCAAGCCATTACACAACTTGCTCCTCTACACTGGAGCATCCTCTTTTTGTTACTGGCGCAAGAATCAAACTTTACAATGGACCCTGGTGGCTGCAATGAGAAGGGGGATAAAACGTCATAAATACCTATCCATATATGATGAAAAATCCAACACCATGTTGGTAGAGCATACGTATAAATTTATGTTTGGTTTGTTTGTTTGTGGGTTTTTTTTCATTAAAAAAAAAACAAACAAACCCCGAAATTAATGTTTTTAAATGCGTGTTTTTATATATTCCAAATTTACTTATTTATGTTCATTTATTTGAATCTAAAAAATATGTGGGCGAGTGTCAGTCTTTGTTGTCTAGACCTCACGGCCTACAAACCTCACAAAGTAAAGCCAGCAAACCATGTACTAATAAATTAAGACATAAATATAAACATAAACTTTATTTTAGCCCACTATATTGCATTAAGTTTGACTGTTGTGTTCATAAAAACCGATACACAGTTACGATTAAAATTCATCAAATCTCTTATAAAGTGACAAAATATACTTTGAAAAAAAAAATAGTGAGGTTTAACGTTTTGCAAGAAATCCGACATTAGTGGTATACTGGTCTGTGATTTTGAATCATACAACATACAACCGTCTGACAGAAATCACAAACCAGCTTAAATCTAAAATGTTAAGTACAATAAAACATTTAAACTCCTCCCTGCCAGTGATCCCGATTTATTGTCGGAAATCACTACACATTCACCGACATTCGCGTAAAGAACACATATTACTAGGGACCCAAAAATAGACAAAAAGAACATAGGACTAACAAGAGATGTCAGAGGGACAAGAGACATAAATCCTTGTGAGAGAGGGTTTATGTCTCTTGCAGGTGGGTAGCATTCGCCTTGCCCACGGCAGTTAAAAGTGTTAAGACTACATAAAATTACAACTCAAAATCCTGCATGTGTATATTCACTACGTAGAACTCAACATAAACCTACATCATTGCGCTGCTTTGCACGAAGTCCGAAATAAACTTGGCCACAGCAGCAGAGTCCACCCCTACAAGGTAGCTGCCCAGCTCGGCACACCTTTCCCTGGCGTCAGTCCACGTCGATGTGTTCGGCAGAATCTTCACGCAGGTCCCGTGTTCCTCATTTTTTGTGAAGTAGGCTGGACATGCACCTGGTTCAAATTCAATATATCTTAATTGTGACATAGACTCTGTGCACAAGGTCCCCGGGCCGACGTCGGCCGCAGTTGGCCCGCTCAAGTCCGTGCGCGGGCCGACTGCGGCCGACGTCAGACCGTTAGCCGTGTACATTGTATCCGCTTACAGTGAACAAAGATTTAAGACGAGGCGAGACGCGACGAGACGCGACAAGGAATGAACCAGAAGGCCAGTAAAGAACATTTAGACAAACCAGACAAGACTGGCAACGAAGCGCACATGTATAAGAAACCTCTTTGGGACCAGGTTTTCTTGTTGTTAGAAGGGAAGTTTGTTGTAAGGGAAAGTAAAATTTGTTTAACACTTATCATTTAGAATACACCAGTGTGTGAAATAAGTTTGACTAAAATAGTTCAAAGGTAGTGCCAGAATAGCTTGGCGCCTAGAGGCGCCAAGCTATTCTGACACCACCCTTGAACTAAAGCTATTGGTCTATATCCTTATCTGTAAGTACTCTAATTTAGCTTACATTTGGCAGTGTACAAATTTGAAGATTTTAGCCTCAATATGATATGGGTTGTACAAAGTATGGTCTTGGTCGACCTCCCAAAAAGTGGTACACACGACTGTAGTTATATCCGACCGTGTTATAAGCAAAGTCGACAATATATAGATGTTATGCTAGCTTTTAGCCTTTACTGCTGCAGATGATACCGATCGAGGAAAGGACGCGTAACTATATCTTCACCACAATGAAAAAAAATTCACAGTTAAAGTAAGAACGGAAATGAGCCGACATCAAAAAGAAACATCACGTACGTCAGTATCATAAGCTTTATTGCGTATAAATGTACTGATGCCTATTTGAACCTTACTGCCTCAGGCTGTGATATTGAAAATCAGCCTGGCTGACACGTGCAGATAGACATGAGGCAATTATTAACTACAATAAAACTAGACATTCAGCAGCTCCATCTCAATACCGTTATAAGTGTCGAGTCAGGCTACAAACAAACAAACAAACAAACAAACGAAAGAACGAACGAAAGAACGAAAGAAAGAACGATTGCACGAAAGAACGAACGAACTAACGAACGAACGATTGAACGAACGAACGAACGAACTAACGAACGAACTAACGAACAAATGAAAGAACGAAAGAAAGAACGATTGAACGAAAGAACGAACGAACTAACGAACGAACGATTGAACGAACGAACGATTCAAACGAACTAACGAACGAACGAACGAACGAAAGAACGAAAGAAAGAAAGAAAGAAAGAAAGAAAGAAAGAAAGAAAGAAAGAAAAAAAAACAACAACGAACGAACGAACGAAAGAACGAACAAACGAACGAACAAATCGTTTTTCCTACTACACTTCAAAGTTTTTTTTTCATTTATGGAACTCTTACGGGATCATTTTTTCTTTTCAACATAAACAGTTCCATCAAAAATAAAAATCGATATTCATTTAACCCTTTGCCTGCTGCTGAAGGTACCGTTCGGCCGAAACGCGTCTTTTTCGCTGAACGGTGTCGACAGTAGCAATCAAACAGGTTATGTTATGCATCCTGCACATTTCTTTACTTTTTTAACGAAACTATAAAGTAATACAAGTACCTCATTATTTATTTCCCATGTTTATAAGGAAAAGGATGAACTACAGACAAACGAAGACAATACATACCCACTGCGACGTGAAATACTCCGGCCAGTAAAACGATAGCCCAGAAACTCATCATTCTCCCTTCTCGCTGTTATCAGATGTCCTGTTTGCAAGACTCTGCAGTCAATGCTTTGGAGATCTCGTCAAGTACAGACCTGCAGGCTGTGCACTTCTGGTAGCAAGGAGCCTGACTTAACTCATTCAACTTCGACACGCCACGACAAGACATGGACGGAGCGTGATAGTTCAAGGGCTGTGCCAGAATAGCTTGGCGCCAATAGGCGCCAAGCTATTCTGGCAGAACCCTTGAACTATCACGCTCGATCTGTTTCCAGAAGTGTAATACAGTTTTCAGGGGGGCAATTCAAAATTTGCGGATTTCGGTCCTGGAGCAGAATGTGTTAAGGCAGGATTCATGATATTTAGAAACCAGATCAGTCGACACATTTGGATCAAGTTATTTTGCGAAACTTTCTAATCTCTCCGTTCGTAACCGAAGTGATGCACAATAGAAGCAATACACTCTCTATTACCTTTTTTTTTTTTTTTTTTTTTTTTTTTGGGGGGGGGGGGATGGTGTGTGTGTGTGTGTGTGGGGGGGGGGGTGGGGGTGGGGGCGGGGGGTGGAGGGGGGGATTGGCAGGGGGGAAAAAAAAGTGGTTGCAGAGATACCGGCGTTTACAATGTGGGGAACAGCATTTTTGTTTTACTTCGACAAAATTTATTTATTGTGATCTTTGATAAACCTATCGATCTATTCTTCTGTATGTACAATGTTAGCCATATCTGATAGCGTTCATGTATGCTTAGACGAATTTAAAGTTATGTTTCAAAAACAGTTTAGGAGTTAATGGATTTGTTATTGTCTGAGACACATTCTGCGTTCGCTACTGGTTTGGCGTGTTTTAAAACCCCTCAAAACACACATATATATCTACTTTGTTGCAAATTATTGTCAAATCATACAAGGTCGATCAATGGTTTATCTGCAGTTGAAAAATCAACAAAATTTTAATCTATTTTACAAATTATAATGAGTATTTTCAAGTGTAACAAATGTCCTGTTCGCCGACGTCGGTACAGTTTCGCGGCCAGTACCGTGTGCCTTAATTGTATACGAAGCAACTGTATAGCCCCCTAATATCATTATCTGGGAAACTAATCAGTTTGGATTTCTTTAAAATTCCGGCTCACGGTGTTATTAGTTTGCGAACTCTGGCTTGTTTTGGCTTTGGCGACAATCAGCATCTCACACACAAATTTGACTCGTTTGAGAAATATAGATTGTTTGAAAGGTTTGGATGTTTTGCAGCTTAACCCCATGACTGCTACTAACGATACTGCTCAGCGGAAATGACGTGTCCTTGACTCAGTGTTGCTGACGACACCGCTCGGCGGAAAAAAGACGTGTATAACTACCAATTGACTGCTACAGACGATACCTTTCGTCGGAAGAGACGCGTCTTTTTCGCAGAGCGTCATCGTCTGTAATAGTTAAGGGGTTAAAAGAATGAAAACAAATCAATAAATGTGTGCTGCTTTGTGGTTTTGTGTCCTAAGGTGTTAGGCCGTAAGGTGCAAAATCACGGAGCGAACACATTGCCTGCCAAATTTCCACTCGTGTGACAATACAGTGAGAAAAAAAATCCTTCTCCAAGCTAATATTTTAATTGAACACCGCCCTTTTAGGAATGGCGTTGCGCAATCAAGTCGCGGTGCGCTTGTCCTTATCAGGAGATCACGGCGCGCAAAATGGCGGAATCCTGTTTTGAGTACGAGCGTGTGCCGGATTTGTTAGCAACACAATGAAAGCTTCTGGATTAACGCTGACAGATCCCAGCGCTTAACTCAACATCTGGAACCTGAAAACTGAGAGAAAGCTAGTAACACAAGGTGAGTTGACAGATTGTCGTAAACATGGCAAAACTAGGATCGACAGCAGTGTATACAGCAGAACATTTCCGGACTACACGCAACCCGTACTAAATGCTTTCGTTTACTTTTCGAGACGTGCCGCATCCGGATACGCGGCGTAACGCCGCGTATCCGGATGCGGCACTTCTCGAATGTGTGAAAACAGCACACGTGATCATCATTTAAATGAATTTGTAAACTAAAAGATTGTCTATGATGATGATGGTGTTAAATTATTGTTCCCTCTCAAGTTCCGTATTTTTTTTTGTGTGTGTCAGTACACGTCTGTGTTTGTTATCTGACGGCTCAGCCAGACAGACTAGGATACACCCAATGCGCAAAAGGCCATCGGGTCGATGTCGGCCGCTGTTGGCCAGCGCACAGACATGCACGGGCCAACGTCGGCCCGATGCCCTTTGCGCACTGGGCAGGCTGCGGCTTGGGCAGAAGAACTGTGTTTTCACGATGTGTGTCAATCTGTTCACTTTAGTGACTAGAAGAAATACTGTTCAGCGATGCAGCTCGTGAAAATACAGTTCTCTTCCGCAGTGTGTGGACCAGAAAACATTTTCTGTCTTTACTTTTTACTGAGTGATTTGCAGACTTTTCGAGCCAAGGAAACTAAAAATACTATTCTGATGACATTCTCACAGAAATGAAGGCCAACACTGGGACATACAAAACGCTGAAATGCTCATAAATCCGCACAAACGTGTATATCTAAGAACACCCCTGGTGAGATAGATTTGTGCTGGGGTTGTTTATTCGCAGAAAAAAACGCGTATAATTGTTGCTTCCTCTTAATCCAGTAGTGCATTTATTACTGTAACCGTTCGTAACGGGTGCATGGCATGTACTCGCATGTGTTAACTCATTCAGCCGTATTTCCCAAGGCGTCATCTAATGACTATGCACCAGTTGCAGGAGATGAATCGACCATGATAATTCAAGGTCAGTGCCAGATTAGTGCGTTAGGGCTGAATGGGTTAAGGTGTATATGTGCAGCAGCTTTGCTCGTTATAAAGATTCTGAAGTGACTAATAACGAAACAAATGTTCTCTCAGACGGAGAAGGTTGAAGTTCATCAATGTATTTCCTTTGTTCACTTTCACGGAGGTACTGGACAGACCGTGGAACAAATTACAAGTTCGACGCACATTCGCTGATACACAGTAGCAAAAACATTCCGTGTAAGTTGATCGTTACTAATCTGTGTACACAATAACTGGCAGAAAGAGCACGAAAGGACCCCAGTCAGTCATGTGCACCTGTACAATACCTGCAGTTTAGTGATTCAACCGGGCATGATGTTTTTTCTAGAGAGATCATGTACACACAAACTGATTGGACCGTCAGTCCCGGCTTCATAATATGTGTATATTATACACATGTGTTACCGCATAACTAACACGTCTCTCAGCCATACCCACCGTGTGCAAGAGGCATGGACTCTCATGAGCCCCTGCGGCCGCAGGGGCTCATGAGAATCCACGCCTCTTGCCGGCTGAATCGGCCCTATGTCAACCCTGAAGTGGGTGGGGTGTGTGGTACATTGGATTGAAGGAGGTCAGAGGGGTCAACTGACTATTGTAAACGTGACACATATCCACGCGACAGAGATAACGCCGAAGTGCACATTTAAATAAGGTATTTCCGTGTGTGTGTCATGCAAATAAGGACTCTCTATCACACGTTTAGGAGTGCGTGAGGTCAACAAATGATTGACGGTGAACGTGTGTGTAGTGTGTCTGTTGTGTTAGTCTAGTGGTAAACTCTCTCTCTCTCTCTCTCTCTCTCTCTCTCTCTCTCTCTCTCTCTCTCTCTCTCTCTCTCTCTCTCTCTCTCTGAGGGTATGAGGGGGGGGGGGGGGGGATGGGTCGTTTTGCTTATATATGTTTTATCTTTTGCTGTATCGTCTGATGTATTTTTATATGTGTAGAGTAGCAGGACAGTTTGGAAGATAGGCATTGCTTTGCCCAAAACTTTTTATCCTGAATAAAAACGTTTCATCATCATCATCATCATCATCATCATCATCATCATCATCATCATCATCATCATCATCATCAATCATCATCATCATCATCATCATCACTCTCTCCCTCTCTCTCTCTCTCTCTCTCTCTCTCTCTCTCTCTCTCTCTCTCTCTCTCTCTCTCTCTCTCTCTCTCTCTCTCTCTCTCTCTCTCTCTCTCTCTCTCTCCCTGTGAGTCTATACGTATGTCTGTCTATGTGAACAGTGTTGTCAATTGTTTGCAAGTATTATGTTTTACTTATATGTATGTAAATTTGTAGTTAGTCTTGTAGTTGTTAGCAACGGCAGGTTGGAAGAATGGCTGTGTCGATGACGATGTCAATGCCTTAACCGTTGTAAAATAAAGTTTCATTGATTCTCTCTTACATGCACAAATTTTGTTTCTTTGATTGCTTCAGTCTTTGAAATTCATTCGTATGTCATTTTATGTAATTCTCAGTGTAAATAGAGTGTTTTATTATATGCCATATAGTTTTTAGAACTATATTTTGTCAAACAGAACAATGAGTAAGACAGGCAACGCTGATTTTAAACTGTCTTGACAAGATAACCTTTATCAATATCGCTGACTGTTGTTCTAATCAGAAACCTTTTATGATAAGAGCTAATGTAATCACAAGTGCTTCTTAGAATGCAGGCATTTTCTGTTTCGTTTTCTGTTCCAGGAGAATTTAAATTTGATGAAATCTTTCATTCACAGAGTCCTTCCATAATTTGCTGTTTCAGTCTTTTGACTCATTAGAGGCGCCCCGCATCAATAGCTTCAGAAGTGTCTATGGCGTTGCCGCAGCTATTGACGCGGGTCACCTTGAATGAGTTAAGGTTTGGTGTGCTTGTGCCGGGAAAAAAGTATTAGCTTTCCAATGTACTGGGTCTCCGATTCTGTTCAGAAATGTTCCACCAATCCAGCAGCGACTTTTGTTTTTAAGTGACTTATTCGAGACGTGCCAGCATGCGGATACGCGGCAATTTGCCGAGTATCGACCGCATGCGGCGCGTCTCGAATGTGTTACTCACTCTTTCCTTTTCAAGAACACTGATAAGAGCTGGTGTGGACAGAGAGTAATGTCAAGTTTGGCGACATGCCTATCGCAAAACACAGGCAGCAAGCTGTTCCTTCCCCTCACAAAGGGTTTGTATTGTGCGTGAGTTATGCGTTTGCTGGTTGAATTAAGGCTTCCTGACACGGATAAACGAAACGAAACATTTCGTCGAAATGTCCGCATTTCAGACATTTCTGCAACATTTCACCGTTTTACGAAATGCGAAACGACACATTTCGAGCAATAGAACCTGTCTCTATTCGCGAAACATTTCGCCGAAACATTTCTACCGGTCGCCCAGTCAGCGTCGTCTGCTCGGTCACATGCTAATCTGATGTTATTCAAGCCAAACACTGAAGATAGTAACCGTAAAGCCCTGCCGTGGAGTCAGGTCTATTATGGCTAAATTCGCGTGATGTGAAGCACAATTCTGTAAGATTCAAGCGGGGGGGGGGGGGGGGGGGGGGGGATCATTTTCGAAATGGAATCCATAAAGTATCATCACTAAAGTATGATATGATTTTAGGTCAGTTTTCTGAACCCCACTTACTTCGGCTGCTCTGCGAAGCCTACAAGATGGCGGCTATCGCTTCGAGACGGCGGCATCCTCGATTCACTTGAACCATCCCTGGTTACGCATTCAAAAGCTCTTAAGTTTATCCGATATGCGATATGGTTGGGAATTCACTTTATTTGTGTACGCGAAGGCACACATGTCTTATATGTTTAATTCTTAAGCGTCAGTAGTCAGAAATATGACCCGATATCCACCGATACAAACCAGGGCATGTGTCGGTGAAGAGTTGCCTCCCTTGTAGTTGTACCAATCGAAATGAATTTTCACGGCGTTTCTGCGTGTGCGGAGGAGGCATTTCGATGCAATGAAAATGTTTCGTTTCTTGTGTATTTAGTTTCTCCGTGTAGGGAAGCCTTTAGCGCTGAGGTAACCGGATTACCGCTTCGACTGAGCGCCGCTGAGAGCGAAAGAGCTTGGGCTATTGAGAAGCAATAATGTAGGTACTGTACTCGAGTCCTACCATGCAGCAATAGGTGCAGATTCTCACGAGACCCTGCGGCTGCAGGGGCTCATGACAATACATGTGCCTCTTATGTATGTGGAGAGAAAAATTGCACTCGCAATCATTATTTCTAAGTGTGCTCAAAAATAGTACATGTAGTAGTCAGTGAAGATTTGTCCTGCTGCCTGAATATGCGTTGGTCTTTCATTGTAGAACTTTGACTCTATGCCGCAGGGTCTAAAATCACAGATTAGTATAGAACTTGTAGCTAGTGTTTGACACTTGAAAGGCAGGAGAGGAGGGACGGGGAGGAGGGGGTGTTGGGGGTCGGTGGGAGGCGGGGGGGGGGGGGGAGGTGAGGATCATCACGGATTCCCTTGCGATATATTTTGCGATTCCCGAATCACGAATCTCCGACAATAGCATTCGAGACGCTGAAACCAACCACAGCCAAGACAACATCAAGCTACAATACAGTAAGGCCCAGTATCTGAAGATGAAGTTGGGAGTGCACAAGAAAAAGTTTAAGAGAGAAGACTACAAGACTGAACATGGAGAGGGACACCACCAAATTGTGGAGACTGACCAAGGCGTTGAACGATGAGGGCACCAGAGAACAGAAGGTCACCCTGGAAGAAGAAGGGAAAGCACTGACTGGTAGGAAAGCTGCAAACGTGTTCGCACAGATCTATACGAAAGAAAGTAACATTACTGTCCCACGAATGCTTGAGAAAGAAATCAGACAGGAAGAAAGAGAGAGAACAAGAAATGCAAACCTCCATGATGCAATGAAGAATGACATCACCCTTCCAGAACTTAAGATGGCCATCAAACAGCTGAAGAAGAAAAAAATCTCCAGGTCTAGACAGCATCTCACACGAGATGATACAACACCTTGGCAACACTGCCTTAATGAAGCTACTGGACATCTTTAACCACAGCTAGAGAGGAGTACAGGTACCCCAGTGCTGGAAGGAAGCCAGGATGATCCCAATTTTGAAGAAAGGGAAGAATAAGTCCACAGACATGATTTATGATATGCAAGACCATGGAGCGCATCATCAACAAGCGCCTGCAGTGGTACCTGGACTCCGAGAGCATTATCGTGCCAGAGCAAGCTGGCTTCAGAAGCTAAAAAAGTACAGAAGACCAGACAACACACCTTGCACAGGTCATAGAAGATGCCTTTCAAGATCAGAAGGTGACATTAGCTGCCTTCATTGACCTACAGAATGCCTTCGACAAGGTGTTGAAGGATGGGCTCCTTGTGAAAATCTTTCGCAGTGGCCTCCAATGGAACATCTACCGGTGGACCAAGTCATACCTGCACAATCGCAGAGCCCGTGTGACAGTGGATAGGTACTGTGGCCAAAAAGTTCTGCTGCGTCAGGGGGTGCCACAGGGGGGAGTCCTGTCACCAAACCTGTTCATACTCTTCATCAACGACCTTGTGACAGAGCTACCAAAAAGAGTCCACGCAGCCCTGTACGCAGATGACCTGATACTATGGTGCACAGAAGAGTATGCAACAACCGCTACATATAGGATGCAGCTAACCCTGGACAGACTGACAGACTGGACCAACAACTGGTGTGTGACCATCAACACAGAAAAAAATCATCAGCCACACTCTTCTCTCTCTCCAACAAAGCAAAGGCAGGCAACCTAACACTGGGCAACACCCCGCTGCGGTAAGAAGACCAACAGACATACCTGGGAGTCACCCTTGACAAGAGGCTGACGTGGAAGCCGCACATCTGGAGCGCAGAAGCGAAAGCTAGAAAAAAGCTGAACATCATGACGAAGCTGGCTGGAACACAATGGGGAGCCAATGAAAAGATCCCCAAAAATGTATATCAAGGCACAATGAGACCACACCTTGTGTTCGGATCCAATGCATGGTTGACGGCAACCCAGTCACACCAGCAGACCATTGACAGAGTTCAGAACCAGGCACTGCGTATCATCACCGGTGCAATGAGATCTACACCAATTGAAAAGATGGAAGAGACAACAGGCATCCCACCCCTGCGCATGAGAAGAGATTGCAAAGCCTTGATACAGTCCACAAAGGTCAAGTCTTCCAGTCTTATGAACGCCAGGATGAATCAACCAACCTCAGGGAGACTGAAAAGATAAAGCTTTGTGAAGGAGACGAGAGCACCGCAGAGAAAACCACCAGGCAAAGCTCCCTGCGCAGATAGAGGCTCCGAATCCTGCTAGCGACCTTCCACCCTGGGAAAGTAAGCCAGAAAACTTCACCATCTCTTCCACGGTACCCTACATCACCACCAAAGATGAGCCCTGACACTGGCCATGCTCGAAGAAAAGTATCCCCACGAAGCCTACACCGATGGATCAGTCACAGATGCAGTTCAGAAACTAGGGGCTGGGGTGTACATTTAGTACCCAAACGGAAAATGGCAGGCAGAGGCAGTACCAACAGGCTTTCACTGCACACATTACAGAGCTGAGGTTGAAGCCCTGGTACGCGCTGCAAACACCCTTAGTGGCACTGCAGACCCTGATGCCCAGATTGTCTTCCTGACTGATGTCATGTCTGTCCTTGAGGCAGCAACAGCAAGCAAACTGCCACGTCTACAAGAGGCACTGCAAAACATCAAGTGCACCCTTCACACTGTGGCATCTACGGCAATGAAGAAGCTGACAGAATGGCAAAAGTGGGCGCAAAGGAACAAGAAGATGAAAATGGAGTCGGTTTCACAAGGATGAAGATCATTATTAAGTCTGTGTACAGATCACCACAACGGCCCCTAGACAGTTACCATCAGCTGTCCAGACAAGCGCAGGTGACCATCTTCCGTTTGAGGACCGGGCACAACCGACTCAATTTCCACCTGCACAGACGCTTCCACCTCGTGCCATCTCCCCTGTGCCCTTGTGGAGAAGCAGAGCAGACCACAGAGCACATCCTCCAGGACTGTGGGAACCACCGGCTGCTGCGGAAGGAAATATGGCCGAAGCCCACCACTCTAAAACTGTACGGCCTGTGGAGGCGCTACAGAAGACCACATATTTCATTTTGAGAGCCAAACTCCAAGTGTGACGGCGTTTCGAGAAGAAGAAGAAGCATTCGAGTTTCACGGTGGAAATTAACTCATTCGAGACGTGCCGCCTCCGGTTACGCGGCATAAGCTGCGTATCCGTCGGCGGCACGTCTCTAATGAGTTAAGAAACGATGAAGAGAGAAGGTACCGCGTTCATAACCTCTTATTGTTTTAATTAATCCATTACCGAAACTGAACAATTAGCTTATTTTAATGAGTTATTACTTGTGTGCCGTGCTAAATGCTGTTGTTTTTCTTTTCCCGTGGCCCTCCCGTCTTCCCCCGAGGTATTCCTCAACTAGAAGGTGATATAATGTTTGAATTCTGGTTGGTGTTTAGCAGGCTTTGTGTATTAGACACTCAGCCTACTTTGTGCCCAGGGGTAATCCTTACGGGTCCTCTCTCTCTCTCTCTCTCTCTCTCTCTCTCTCTCTCTCTCTCTCTCTCTCTCTCTCTCTCTCTCTCTCTCTCTCTCTCTCTCTCTCTCTCTCTCTCTCTCTCTCTCTTTCTCTCTCTCCTGACATAGGTGATTTATCCATTTCGATACCGGAGTGTTCTGTAATCCGGCGCGATCCTGTACGTCCTCAACACACAGGATTAGCTGTCTATATTCATGATTCTATTGCGCACTTTACACGCAGAAAAACAGACCTGAAATCAGACTCTGTTGAAAGCGTGTGGGTTGAGGTGAAGACAAACAAATCGGCCCCTTTGCTTGTTGAATTTGTCTTTAGAAATCCGTCTGCATCATTTGAGTGGTACGACGATTTCTTACAAATGGCGGACACCGTTAACAATTGCAGCTCTGATATTGTACTGCTCGGAGACTTTAATATTACTATGTTTTAACCGCACCCTGCTTGGGAGTCTACTATTGCGATTGTAGGCCTCAATTAAGCAGCTTATCATATCCGCACCTAGAGTTACGCAGTTGTCTGCCACTCTAATTGATCATGTGTACACTGCCAACAGGTCAAGGGTCCTTAGCTCTCGTGTTCTTCAAGTGGCGATTAGCGACCACTATCCTGTGTGCTGTAGTTGGACTCTGAAGGTGGACACGCCATGCCGTAAAAACCAGCATACCACTATTCATTACAGTTCGTTTAAACACGTCAATTGGGACGTGTTTCTCGCCAATCTGAGCGAAATCTCTTTTCAGTCAGTTTATAACTATCATATTCCTGAAGAAGCGTTGGCCGAATGGTACAGATTGTTCCTTGGTGTACTTGACAAGCATGCGCCACTACGTGAAAAGATAGTCAAACACGCACAGTTTTCTCAGTGGTTAAGTAAGGACATTAAAGACGCCATGGCTCTCCGAAATGAACTGAAGCAGAACAAAGATTATGCTGCTTTCCGCAAGCAGCGCAACCGCGTAAAGTAACTGGTGCTCTAGGCCCAGAAAAAACACTTCCAGCGCTTGATAAATAATAAAACTGATACCGTATCTGTCTGGCGAGCCCTCAATGTCTTTACCAAATCACGTCAAACACCACCATGTACTTCTATACCTGCTGATACTTTTTAATCAACATTTCCTGTCTGCTGCCGACTCACTTTTGAATAAAAGTACTAATAACCTAAACAAGCCGACTATTTCTGTAAAACTAAAAACTTTTGCCAGGAGAGACTGGCGCCAAACGACTTTTTTAGTATTCCGTACATAACTGTTTTTGACGTAGGCAAGTCTATTAGTCAGCTAAAAAATATACGCTCCTTTGGTCATGACAGCATTATTAGTTTCTGTTTAAAACTGTATGTCCCCTATGTGGTTGAATCTTTAACATTTATCTACAATCTTATAATCCAACAAGGTACTTTCCCAAGAAGCTGTAAAATACCTAAAGTCATTCCGTTGCCTAAAACTAAAGACCTCACTGACCCCATCAAATCCAGGCCAATTTAAGCCAATTTCACTTATATCAGCTTTGTCAAAGCCGATAGAAAAACATGTCCACAGTCACCTGAGTCACTTACTGGAGACACATAACTTCATTTATCCGTTACAGTCAGGCTTCAGATCCCGCCACTCTTGTCATACGGCTCTGTCGCTTCTGACCAATACCTGGCTAATTTCAATAAACAATGCTGAAATGACCGGTGCGGTATTTTTTGTTATTTCTAAAGCTTTTGACTTAGTCAATCATGAACTGTTGCTACAGAAGCTGTTGGCATTCCACAAAGACACAGATTCCGCTGCCCTTATTAAATCTTATCTAAGCAACAGATCTCAGTGTGTCTTTGTCAACGGTAAGCGTTCCTCACAAGGTGTGATTAAGCATGGAGTGCCCCAGGGTCTATTTTGGGCCCATTCTTGTTTTTAATCTTATTAATGACTTGCCTTTGTGTATCTCACAATCAAATGTGCGATGCAATTTGTTTTCAGACGACGCTACTCTGAACGTGTCGTCGGCAAAATATCTACAATAATAATTAACTTTTCTTTGCAACTTAGTCTATTAGACGTCTCAAAATAGTGCCGAGGCAACTACATGATACCTAACCCATCTAAAACAGAGTGCATGTTAATCACTACACATCAAAAGCACCAGCTAAACCCACCGCCACTTAGTCTTTCCCTTGACTGTGAGCCGATTACTGAAACAAGTTAAGGAGCGCCGGCTGTTAGGCGTCATTATAGACGATCAGTTGATATGGCATGCACATGTAAACAGTGTGTGCAAAATTGTGTCCAGAAATCTATTTCAAAACTTATTTACTTTACGAATTCACCAACTAGGAAACTCTTCTTCAAAACCCCGCGGTACGTCTCGGATTTGTTTAAGTATGCTAACACACCATACAAGACAACAAGGAACAAACTGTCAGTACCTAGGCCACGACTTGATAATTATATTCAAAACTAGTCTGCCTTACTCGGGGGCCAAACTTTGGAACTCGTTTCCGGCCAATATTACCGAGGCATCTTCATTGTCCATCTTTAAGGCACGACTTTTCGGGCACTTAAGCTGCCGAACAAAGCGCACGCGACGACTGCGTTCTGAAAAAACGACTGTTATCAAGTATGTAAGTGTATGGGCGCGTGTGTATGTGTGTGCGTGCATTTGTGCGGAGCAGTGTGTTTTGTGCGTTTTGCCTATGCGTGTGTGTGTGTGCGTGTGTGTGTGTATGTGTGTGTGTGTGTGTGTGTGTGTGTGTGTGTGTGTGTGTGTGTGTGTGTGAGTTCTTGCGTGCGTGTATGTGTGTTTGGCTAGTCAGGAGGAAGTGAAACGTCTAGATAATCTTGAGGTTTATGCTTAGAGTTTTGCGTAAAATGTACAATGTAGTCTTAACAGTGTGCAATGTATGCATGTGTTTATTATGTAGTTGTATTTCATGTACCGTGCGTAATGCATATTAGCCAGACGTAGGTCGGGACTGTGCTTCGTCTGACGCGGGCGTTGGTTGAAGGTCCCGGACATACATCACGATATCACGTTTGTTAATGCCTCTAATCCAATGTTTGAGCCGTAGCGGGGTCTTTTCTACCTCTGTTTTACGTATTTCCGTGTGTGTGCATCTGTGCGTGCATGCTTGCGTGTATGTCTGTGTGTGTGTGTGTGTGTGTGTGTGTGTGCAAGCGCGTGTGCGTGCCGGCGTGTGTGTGTGTGTGTGTGTGTGTGTGTGTGTGTGTGTGTGCGCGCGCGCGCGCGCGCGTCTGTGTGCGTGTGTGTTTTCATGTAGTTTGTAGCAAGGACAAGAATGAAAAAATTAATTAAAAAAAAAAAGAAAATAAATTTTACAAGCATTCACACTTGCACGCGCCCGCGCGCGCTTACACACACTCTCATTCTAGCTCGCGATCACATTCTTTCTGTCTCTCTCTCTCTTATGAGTGTTTATTTGACATTTTGATGTTACTTCTTCTTTTGTTATGTGCTCTTGTTCTTTAGCTTTTGTTTTACGTCACATCCTTCAGTTGCCACATTCCTTCTTCGCTGATGAGATAAGTAGCGATTGATCTCTATACTTGTTTGTTGTTTTGAAGAAATATTATTAAATTGTGTTGTAACTGTCTTTTCTAAGTGTGTTTCTTTCTCTGTTGGGTTCATCTCTGCATTGTTTTAATTGGCCGAAAACTCTAAAAGCGGGGACCACGAGGGAGGGTGTGGGGTGTGGGGATGTGTGGGCTGGGACTAGATATTGATGGTGGACGGAGACAGTTATCAACACATTTATCAACTGCCCTGAAAATTATACATAGACTCTTCACGCTTCACGACTGAAATAACCAGAGTGTTTTCTAGGATCACGATGATATTCTGTCGTTCATGTTTCAAAACGAACTCATTTTTTTGTGGATCATGATAAAAGTTACAGTCACGAATTACGAGAACCGAAAACACGTCAATCACGCATCACGGTTTGAGTCATAGGCCTAACCCCCCCCCCCCCCCACCTCCACTCACACGCCCTCCCTGAACTGAACGTGGTCAATCCATTTTTTGGGGTGTTGCAATTAGTGAATTATTACATGAATTGAGAGAAACAAACTGAAAATAATTCACGTGCACATGACAATAACAATTTTTCCCCCGTAAATCCAAAATCACACGCAAGAATGTTCCGTATTTCTCATTCAGTACGTACAATACCTGTTCAAGTTACTTTTTAAGTTATTCTTTTTAAAAACTGTTTTGAGTTTAGAGAGCTGACGTCTAACTAGTGGTCTGGAGATGGGTGAGTGGGCTCCAAGAGCACTGCTGACCGTGTTGCATGTGTTCGCCGCCCTGGCGTCCGGAGGAAGCCTTGTGGCCGTCTTACTGCAGTGGGCGCAGAACCTGGCATGTCTACCGCAGATCGCTGACAGTTATGGTGACCCAGTCTCTGTGGTAAATCAGTCTTGTTTTTCTTTAAGGCCTTCTCTGCCACTGGACGCCTTTGCTGTTGTTGTTGTTTCTGAAGATTTTGTTCATTCAACAACCAAAAGTCACGCCCGTCATAAGTGACATGTATTCAATTTGGTATCGGCAAGAAGCGTAGATCCGCATGAACCCCCGCAGTCGCGGGGCTCATGAGGATCTATACTTCTTGCAGCTGGATCGTGTTCGGCAGTAAAGGGGTTAAGACCAAAGAAAAATATACTCGTCGTTGGTAACCAAACGGACTGTAAGGTTATATTTTATACACCATCACATATACGATAATTTTTTAAAAAAGACTTCACGAAAGAAACGTAGATCGACTGGCCATATTAATTTTTAATCGCATGTTTGACAGCAAACTGTTTTTCACTGACCGGAAATTTCAGCCAAAATACGAAACGTACGAAACAGCCTTTAACTCATTGTACCCCAAGTCCGAAATCTCCAAATTTCGCCGTTGTCCTCTGAAGACTTCATTGCAGTGCAGGACACAGGTCGACCATGATAGTTCAAGGGTGATGCCAGAATAGCTTGGCGCCCATAGGCGCCAAGCTATTCTGGCATCACCCTTGAACTATCATGGTCGATCCTTATCTTGCTGTGGTGTGTCTGGTGTAGAATGAGTTAACTAAGGAAACAGGACAAGATAATAATTATTTGTAAAGCGATCAGCTCCATGGCCGATACGTTTCGACCTGTCTACCCTTTTTTTTTTCACAACCTAAGTGAGCAGGCACACGTTACAGAGGTTGTTTTAGGCCTCTGCTCAGCGTGGGGAGAACTTTCCTGCTTATAACGAAAAAGAAGAGCCTTGTATTCTACGACGTTAACTCATTGTGCACGAGGTACGAAATACCCACATTTTGGAGTTATCCTCTGAGGGACTGCATTACAATTCACTAGAAAGATCGACCATGAAAGTTCAAGGGTGGTGGCAGAATCAGTGGCGCCTAAAGGCGCCAAGCTATTCTGCCACCACCCTTGAACTATCATGGTCGAGCCATATCTTGCTGTGGTGTGTCGCGGGCAGAATGAGTTAAAACACATAAGTTAATTTTGCCCCTTTGGTCCGGCATCAGTGTAAAACATACTAACTTTTGTAAAGGAGATTTTGCGAATTATTAACCCGTTATTGCCTGAAGCAGGTGGATTTAATGCCTTCAAAACTAACCTTTGAGGTCTTATAAAAGGAACATATGTTTATCGCCAAAGACATCAATATATTCAACTTGTTCAATATAGCGGTGTGCTCTGACGACTGTGAACTGGTCGCAGGAGATCGTTTTGTCGGCTATGATAGATCCCCAAAGGTAGTGCCTGAGACATGCGCCGACTAATCAGGCACTATCCTTGAGCTATTATAGTGCACTGTACCTTGTATTTAGCGCTGATGGTTAACCCCTTCAATGCCACTGCCACTGATCGTAAATTGTACGTCTGAAATCTGAAATTTGAAATTCAGCGCGAGAGCTCCAGCTGTCCCTAGAGATGATGGAAACAAAAGTGGTTTCAGCAAGAGGCATAGATCCTCATGAGCCCCCGCAGTTGCGTGGGCTTATGAGGATCTATGGCTCTTGCAGTAGTTTGGCGTGCATTTTTTCTCGGCAGTGAAGGGTTTAAGAAACCGCAGGGAAATTAATTGCTTTTCCACCATTTATGCATTAAAGGAGAACGCTCTGCTGCAGGCTTGCGATTTGATCACATACGCAAGCGGAGTGGTGTGTGGCCTAAGCTTGCTGATGGCTATTACTGTCAACTGTTGCTGGGGCGAGTGGAGGTAGGTTATAAATAAACATCATAATAAATAAAATGAATAAATGAATGAATGAATGAATGAATGAATGAATGAATGAATGAATGAATGAATGAATGAGCCCGTCAATGAATGAAACAATTAGTCACTCAATGAATGAATGAATGAATGAATGAATAAAATCAGTTAATTAATTTAATTAATCAATTAATTAAATAAATCGGTGATTGTTTCAGCTGTTCGTGCTTGCATCAGTTTGTGACCTTGTTGATCTGCGTGACGTCAGTGGGGAGCGGAGCAGCACTCACCGTTGATTTTCTTCTGTGGTGTAACACTCTGCAGCACACCTACCCCTCCAGCTCGGGGTGAGTAGCCGCTGCAGACCTTCACATTAACAACCTTAACTCATTCGAGACGCGCTTCATCCGGATACGCGGCAAGAAGCCGATTATCTGCATGCAGCACATCTCTAATGTGCTGCCTTTGATTTCAAGTCACACTGATGGAATACTACGGCAAAGAACATTTTTTATGATGTAGAAAAACGGAGGAAAATTTACATTAAAATACAGGATAATTTTGTTTAAAAAGCAAACAAATAAACAAACAAACAAAAACCCACACAAATGCCACCCAAATGCAAAATGTATAGAACTATGCCTCTTAGTAACACAACTTTGAATCCGTGTTCCTGGGGCATCTAGTGGTTAATTGGTGTTAAAAAAACAAACAAACAAAAATTGACGCTTGCACTAGAAATGATAATTTTAAATAATCTTCAAACCAGAGTCTAGCAAACATATATCTGGCCTGTGAAACGGATTGGTAAACCCTACGTTTTCCCAGCCATATATCTAATCAGGTCATTCTTCAAATGTTTCATGTTTATTATTTTAGAATTGTGTGAATCAGCATTTGCACACATGAACAAGTTTATTGGTATTTTGTCGGTACTTTACTTAGTTTCTTTTCAAGCGCCACTGAAAACCCCTTAGGGATTGAGACTGGAGGGTGGAGGGGGGGGGGGGAGGGGGCGGGAGATAGGAGGTGGCGGTAGTTAGATTATCTAGATGTAGTAACGCGCTCTTAGTCTTTGTTGTGGGCATATTGAGCTATAGGAGAGTTAGGTATTATTATTATTATTATTATTAGATATTATTATTATTATTGTTTTTATTATTAATAATATTTATATTATTACTATTATTATTGTTATTATTATTATTATTAAATGCATGCATATGAATGTAATATATGCTAATAATTGCTGGCAGTCAAACCCTGTGACTGCCGCTAGCCACAAGCTGCGTTCATGAATTTGAATTCCGCACGAAGCTTGTAAGCCGCAATACGACACAAAGTGGTGTCAGCAAGAGGCATAGATCCTCATGAGCCCCCGCAGTTGCGGGGGCTCATGAGGATCTATGCCTCTTGCAGTTGGATCGCCCTCACTTTTTCCCAGCAGCGAATGAAATAATTTTCAAATTATCCTCGCAGATGTGAAAGCGCAGCTAAC
The DNA here is from genome assembly GCA_036245525.1 of Semisulcospira habei. Classification (NCBI taxonomy): domain Eukaryota; kingdom Metazoa; phylum Mollusca; class Gastropoda; family Semisulcospiridae; genus Semisulcospira; species Semisulcospira habei. Next base: position 136,951,291 of record BTPG01000006.1, read on the forward strand.
CAGTATGATAAGTTTCACCTGACTTCCAACATGACAGCTTACTACAGAAAAATGGAACTGCAGCAGGTACGGTAATTGCATCTGTAGTAGACAGTTTCCATGTTAGACCTTTCACCGCTGATTCAGATTTGATTTGTGAACATTGCATGTCTTCAGAAAATATACGTTATACTCACAGTTGGCAGCATTATTCTTTTAAAAGTACAAACTTACAACAGTTACCAAAACAACCGATCAGACATAACTCATTGTGCCCGAGGTACGACATACCGACATTTTGGAGTTATCCTCTGAGGACTGCATTAAAATTCAGGAGACAGTTCGATCATGATAGTTCAAGGGTGGTGGCAGAATAGCTTGGCGCCTATAGGCGCCAAGCTATTCTGCCACCACCCTTGAACTATCATGGTCGAGCCATATATTGCTGTGGTGTGTCGCGGGTAGAATGAGATATTCAGCGCATATACTTGAGTTAGATTCACCGCTTCTGAAACTGATACTGACAGTGAAAAAATAAACATGCTTAGCAAACACAGTTACAAGATAATATATTGTGTTTTAACTGTTTTTCCCCTCATTGGATTATTCTCTGCATTTTATACGCTTGGCAGTCATCTTTTCAGGTCTGGATTTTGAAGATTCAATGATTGGAGTTCCTTAGTCCCACGACACGGCCCACCCTAACCCCACACCAAACCTACTACCCTATATCGAAGAATGACGTGGAAGGAAAATAAATGTGGAAATCTAGTATAAATGTGTCCAACCTGTTATCAATACTGTAGAAAAAAAAGTAGATCGTTTATTTTTTACCTTTTTTTTTTTTTTTTTTTTAATTCACGCAGGGCTGTCAGTGGGCAGTGGTACCCGTCGCTTTCCTCACCGTTCTGGTCTACAGCATCGTCATGAAACAACACGGCAGGCCGCAAGGAGCTGCCGTCCGGATCAGGGGACGCTACTACGTGCTGCAAGAAGACGAGTCATCTCCCTTGTTTCACGACAATCCGACTTTCAACGCGCCTCCTCCGCCGTACCAGCAGGTCACCGAGAGGGGCACCTCGCCTGCGACAACTAGAGAATCGCCCCTACAGCAAGGTGGCGGAGTGAATAGTTCGAGTCCTTCTGCGCCGCCGAACAGTCGCGCTATTTAGCCTGATGCAGTACACCAGGACCCGGACACTCTCTTGTGAAAGCAAAACAGAGAAAGGCATTTTTTTTGTGGTGGAAAGTGATATTGTCATTGTAAAACAGTGGAAATCTCGCTTTTCACAAAGTGATGTCAGCAAGAGGCATAGATCCTCATGAAGTTCTATGCCTCTTGCAGTTGGATTGTCTTACTCCGTTATGCCTTCACAGGGCGAGATAGACCCTGTTGGTTCACCTGTTGTGCCTAAATGGGGAGATGGATAATCCATGATATTTCAGCTTGGCACCGTCCTTGCATTGTCATGGTCAACCCATCTGTTGAACTGAGTTGTCAGCATTGTTCTGGTTACCCTTTTAAACTCGGTTATTTCAGCATAGAGCTCGATCAGTGTGTTATGGGTGCAAGGTGTCCTGCTGTAAAAGTAATATCTTTGTAAGCCAGATTAATGTCGGTGCGATAATTATGAGAGAAAAAAATGTCGGAAGACATATTCTGCCAGATTTATTGGACCGTGTATGGATTCCATCTTGAACTGAACTGAGCTGAACAGTAAGAGATATGTAAATAAATTTCATTCGTCCCGTTTTCTTCCCAAAGCTCAATGATTTACTTTTAAATTACTTTAAAAGCATTAGTAACAAGTCAGTGGAATTTGATTGACACTGCTAGCTGGAAGGCAGTATCTGGTTGATTACCTTGGCGGAAATACTGTCACTTGCTAATCACTAGTTACAAATCACTAGAGATGGAGCGACCGCAATAGTTCAAGGGTAGCACCTGATTAGCTTGGCACCTCGGCGCCAAGCTAATCAGGTATACCCTTGAGCTGTTATGGCCAGTCCGTCGTCCGCAGCTGCAGTTTGAACGTAAAATAGCTAGTGGGTTGATACCAAAGAATCGGCATTACCTCCCTGTGATACTAGTCCAAGCAAAATAGTCGCGTCACCAGAATGTCCTTGAGTATTGACATTATGTCAGACTCGATATCAGACCGGCGTAAGGGGACTGTACCCTACGTGGAAACTTTGCACAGGCGGCCAAACTATGCAGGGTCAAGCAGTAAGAAGACAATGGGACCAACATAGAGTGGTCTCATTAGAAAGGCGGTAGTAGTTTTATACAGATGGTCGCCTGTACAGGTTTGACTGCAATAACTTTTCCGACTTGTGACGACCATGGCTATTACTACCGGCTGTGAAGCATGGGATCAGCCATGATAGTTAAAGAGTAGTGCCAAATTAGTTTGGCGCCTTTCAAGGCGCCAAACTAATCTGGCACTACCCTTGAACTATTATGGCCAATCAAACTCCGGCTGTGGTGTTTTAAAGGGTAAATGTGTTCACAACTAATATTGGCATTAATAATAATAATTTTAATAATAATAATAATGCATGGTTTTTATATAGCGCCCTTCCCCACGGACAGCAAGCTCGGAGCGCTTTACAGCAGATAAAAATAATTTTAAAAGGAGAAAAATTAGAACGCACTCACTATTTATATAAACACCTGCTCGCACCATGTAGGCACATTCCTAACACAAAACACACATACACAAACACACACACACACACACACACACACACACACACAAACACACACACACACACACACACACACACACACACACACACACACACACACACACACACACACACGCACAGCCTACCTGCATGGGCTACACATATAAGAGAACAGCCAACATTTCACTCCAGGCAGCACATCTAGACTAAGCTAATCTTGATATGCCACCTGGAAAAGATGGGTCTTCAAATTTGTTTTGAAGGTCATCAGGGTAGGGGATAGACGGACATGCTGTGGAATGGGAGTTCCAGACGTGAGGGGCCTGATAAGCGAAGAACGGGCACCAGCAGTTTTTAGGCTGACGCTGGCCTGAACAAGCAGTTTCTGTGAACTTGAGCGTAGACTTGTACTAGGATTGTGTATGCAAGGGAAAAAGACGGATATGCAGGCGCCTAGCATCAAGCCTCTGCGACACTTCCGCATCTACTGACGCGGCACTTCTTCAATGAACTAAGTGGGAACCAGTTACCCAATCACCAAATGTGCTTTAAATGAGCAGCATGCAGCTGAAATAATTATTGAATCTTTGATCCACTACTTGTGAGAAAGAATTTGTTTTAAACAAATGAAATGCATGAGATTAGGGAATTATACTGTTGTCAGTCTACTTCCCTGATGAGGGCTGGAGAGAGAGAGAGAGAGAGAGAGAGAGAGAGAGAGAGAGAGAGAGAGAGAGAGAGAGAGAGAGAGAGAGAGAGAGAGAGAGAGAGAGAGAGGGAGATGAATGATGAATCTTTATTTATTCAGGATAAAGCCATTAGGCAACTCAATGCCTGTCTTACAAGCTGTCCTGTAAACAAAACAGATCATAACAGGAAAAGAAACATAGCATGCAAATAATAATAATAATAATAATAATAATAATAATAATAAAAAGAAGAAGAAGCAAAATTACAGGGGAAAAAACCCACAATAGGTGAATCACCGAAAGGAGAAGAAAAAAAATGGCCTGGAGAATTTGTAACTGCCTCCGATTTAAAAAGCAAGAGAAAAAAAAACGAGTGCATAGCATTAATAATAAACTCATCTAAGACAGTGTCATAGAATCAGCAGCATCAATAGCGTACAGTGACACAGATAAGACAATAGATGATCAGTTAGCAAATGGATGGAGAAAGAGAAAATGTTTGACGTTTACGTGTTAACAGCAGTATTATTCTATATGGCAAACTATGAAGTCACGCTGATTGGAAGTGAGTGTGCAAAGCACGTTTAAAATGGGTTTTACCTGAAAGTGATTTAATGTTTAATGGCAATGAGTTTCAGACAGAACTACCTGAAAATAGAAGGCTTGCCTGGTAGATATCTATCTGTGTGCGGGGTAAATGAAGCAAGTCATTCCTCGTGTGTAGCTGGTGCCTAGGGCTGAAGTTAAATATCATGCGCAGATATTCGGGGGCTTGATAATGTAATATTTTGTGCATGAGGACGCATTTGTTAAATTTACGTTGTTCGTTCAGTGTAAGCAGGCCAAGGGATTTTATTTTCTCGTCCGTGGAAGTAGGGTTAGGAATAATTAACTGAACGACGATACAGCAAGTTTAGCTTTTTAAAATGATGTTCACTGCATGCGTCCCACAAAGAAGACGCATAGTCACAGTGGCTTTTAATGTGTGAGTGAAAGAACAATGTACAGCACTTTGTACTAAGAATATGTCTACGTTTAGAGAGCAGAAATACATTCCTGGACAAGGTTTTGCACAAACTGTCGACATGCGGCGACCAGTTCAGCTGGTCGTCAATTACAACTCCTAGCTGGCGGTGCTTTGATACTTGTTGGATAGGGATATTGCCACTGAAGTGACAGTTTCAGAGGGGCAGTATGTAGCTGATGCTTTTGGCGGGTTGTTATCAACATGCGTTTGGTTTTAGAAGTACTGATTAGCATGCGATTTTGCGTACACCATTCTGACACTTCATTGAGACTTTGCTGGAGGATACAATTTAGCGTCGTGTCACAAATGTCAGATGTATGCAGCGTTGAATCGTCAGCAAAGAGTTCGCGTTTGGCCTCAGGATTTGAGATGGAAAGAGGTAGGTCATTGATGAATAAAGAAAATAAAAGAGGCCCTAGGATAGATCCTTGGGGGACGCCGTGCCTCACTGTACCTTCTTTCGAATACCTCCCGTTTGAGTACACCTTCTGTCGGCGGTTACTGAGGTAAAAGGAGAAAAAAGCTATAGAGTTCGAATCAAGCTTATATACTGAAAGTTTCTTTAAAAGAATGTTGTGATCGACTAAATCAAATGCTTTGGTGAGGTCCAGAAAAACTGCACCATTTAATTTGGAATTGTTTATTGATGAGAGCCAAGAGTCGACAATGTGAACGAGTGCAGTATGACATGAGTGTGTAGGTCTAAAACCGGACTGAAGAGATATGAGTAGGCGTTGATTCTCCAAGAATTGGAGTAGGTGCTTGTGAATGTCTTTCTATTGGCTTCGATAATATTGTTAACACTGAAATAGGACGGAAATCGTTTGGACTTTTGGGATCTTTACATTTGGGAATGGGGACAACTTTAGCATCTTTCATGGCATCTGGAAAAAATACCCTGCTTGATAGAAAGGTTGAATATAAATGTCAAGGGTTCAGCTGTGTATGGAAGGGACAATTTCAGTACCATGTTGTTTATTCCACCCAGGCCACACGATTTACTTGGTAGAGTAGAAATATATTTACCTAGTTCAAACACTGACATGGTATGGAGAAAGACACACCTGTTGCAGACTCACAGTGTGTGCACAGTTTAACAGAACAACTGTAACTATCAGTGTTACTGGAAAAAGACTGTACAAGAGACTCAGCAATATTTAGAAAGTGGGAATTGAAGTCGTCTCGAGTTATGCCTGGCGAGGTAGCAGCATTGAAGGAACTTTTCTTCTTCGTAAACAAATTGATTGCATTCCAGACACTTCGGGTATCTTTACGCTCTGCAATAACTTTTTCTGCAAGTTTTTTTCTGGGTTTTTCTTACTAACGATTTTACAAGATTACGTTGTTTCTTAAAATCTGCAAACTTTTTTTTTGCCGTTTTAAGACCTCTCTTATTTTCATGGCGTGAATGATGTCTTTTGACAACCAAGGCGGAAGGGTAGGGTGTTTAACTCGTTTAGTCCTTAGTTGGGCATGTTTATCGAGGACCCCAAGAAATAGCTTGTACCAAAGCGATAGGGCTTCATTGGGATCATAAGTGTTATAAATAAGGTGAAAGGGCGTGATTGACAGTTCATGAAGAAAGTCATCTTTGATGAACTTTGTGTAAGACCTGTATGTGATGGTAGTGTGTTGTTTGTGCTGGGGTTTATCACGTTTAACTGAAAGATTAAAACAATTAGGAAAGTGATCACTAATGGCTACATTCGGCACGTGGACGTTTTTGACAGCAGGTGTATTTGTAGTGTAAATTTGGTCAATAAATGTGGCGGATGATAAAGAAACTCTAGTGGGAGACCGAACCATCTGCTGCAGGCCAAATAAGGAGGTGGTGTAATTCCACGCCGCATGACCAGTCTTTAGCAGGTCAATATTAAAATCGCCTAGAAGGTGTATGTCTTTGGTGTTACGTTGGTGCACCTTATCCATCATGGTGACAAAATCACTATACCATGAGAATGTGGCTGAAGAGGAGCGATAAATAAAGCCAATGAGTGTGGGGGAAGATTTGTCACATTTCAATTCAAGGATTACACTTTCTACGTGACAAGACTCTAAATTCATGCGGCGGGTAACGTACTGGCCGATAGAGTTATAAATGTACACAGCTATACCGGTATGACCGAGGGATAATGCATCTCTACGGAATACAGCATAGTTATAAATGGAGATCAAGTCGTCACTAATATGTTCCCTGAGTCTAGACTCCGTAAATCCAAATATATGAAATGGTTGGGGTTGTAAAAGTAAAACAGTGGCGTCGGGCACTTTGTTGTATAAATGATAAATGTTAAGGCGCCCTATTCGTAAATCATGCTTATTCAGCGAACACTGGTGTACATTTGGGCAACACGCAGGCATGATGAATCACCACGTGGGGGAAAATGTTTACGAAAGTCAAATAAGAACAAATGAATACTTTGAACGCTAACAAATTTAAACAAAACCCAGGAGAAACGACAGTGCTGAAATCTCAGCTCTATCGCTTTCGCTGCAGACAACGCCACGCCCCACGCAGGGGAAATAGTAGTTCGTTACGGTCTATATATATATATATATATATATATATATATATATATATATATATATATATATATATATATATATATATATATATATATATATATATATATATATATATATTATATATATTATATATATATATATGATGATAAATCTTTTTGTTTTTTCTTTTGAAAGGCTGTAAATAGAGGAGTCCAGTGTAGGTTGAATGACTTTTATTGACTTTTTTGGTAAGCGTTTGGATATATATTTGTCAATAAATGGTATGAAATACAAACACAATCAACTCTTTTGTACATTCATCCACGTGCTCCGGTAGTGTAAGCAGTATATGTGGCTGCCTGTAGTAGGGTATTAACGTCATTATAAGTAGGCCTATAATTCAGGCGTGATTTTGGCCCTCCTATATTTGAAAATCTCGCATTTTTAGCTGGGTATCTGTTGACTTTTATTGACCCATTATCTGTCGGTACAGATTTTTTTCTCTCGATGATTTCTGCAAAAATCATCGCTACCGACAACCAAGGTGTTAAATCAGCAATTTGCGGTGAAATAAAATAATAAACATGACTAACAATTATTTATGGTTTGTCACGAGTGCTTGGTGTGTTCAATGCTGTTCTGTTCTTGTGTAAAGAGATTATAATTATAGTTTGTACTCCAGTGGAGAAAACGTGTTGTACCGCATTGTAATTATGTCTGGATTGTGCCATACATACAACGTGGTGTAATGTCAAGTGGTACGTACGGCACCGCCCAGACACACATTACCATTATATTATATTATTTATTACAGTTTAAGTTGTATTAAAGTGGTCTAAAAGCCCAGACAAACATGCGATATCACATGTTTGGCCGGACTTTTAACTCACTTTTTGAATCAGTAGACACGCAGGTTTATATACTTCTAACTTTTCGGAACATTTCTGTTATCAACACACTTCCGTGCACAAAAAAATGTGAATGCAACTTGAATAAGAAAAAGATATGTTACTTGAGCATACATAAGATATAATCGGTCATCTGGTTCACAGTTATCCAGAAAGTGCCATTGAAAGTCTGTTGCTTCAGTGTCAGCAGCTTGCATGGGCCTGTTGTTGGGAGTGTCGTCAAGAAAACGATTGCATCACACAGGAGATTGTCGGCACACATCAAAGCGCAGCTTTTCGTTTTCTTTTTTTTTTTGGTTTTTTTTGTTTGTGATTGACGTAGGTGATTCCATGAGCTCCAGTTGGTAGTAGTCAGATGCTCCAACCAGCTTCTGCGCTATTTGATTGAAAGTAAAATGTTAAAATGTTTACACGTAAGTAATATCGTCATTAGTACACTAAGGCACAAAAATATACTGACGAGCAAAATAAATCGACATTTTTGGAATCATTGGAAACACTGAAGTGTCTCTGATGATTCCTCCCAAAATGTCGAATTTCTGTTGCTCCTCAATACACTTTTTAATTGAAAACTCATATCTTGATGTTCAGAATTTAAATTAACGAAATTTTAACACAAAAAAACGTACAAGCAGCATAGTACGTTAGAACGAGGGAAATCACTCAACGCTGTACCAGGGAGTAAACATTCAATTAGGCCTCTTCGCGCCATCCTGGTGGCATTAAATCACATGTCCTCGACAGGTACACAGCCTTACTTCATCATCTCTTAATGCCATACAGAAATGGTAATAAATCAAAATGTTTGTTTACGTATTTGTGCAACGTGGAACTATTCCCCTGTAGTGTGTACACTCAATCTATCAACTTTTGATCAACTCATTTATGGTACACAATTTTTTTTTTAAAACCATTGACTGCTATTGATATACAGGTCGTTCGGAGAAAAAGACTGACGGACGGTGTTCGTCAGGAGCTCTTGATGAGATATATAGATTTATGCTTGGGTGTTTAGGTGATACTCAGAATCTCAATCGAGTAGTTTTAAAACCTTATCATACGAGCGAAAGCGAGTAGGATAAGGTTTTAAGACCACGAGAGTGAGATTCTCAGTATCACCTAAACACCGATGTAAAAATCTATTTCTTACTCACCTATTTCTTGGCATGAATACGATGTGAGTTGGCTTTCGGCACACGCCTAGTGACAACACAGTTGCCATTGTGTCTAGGTAAAAATCTGGACGTAGTTTACTTTGAAATGTGACGTCAGTACTCTGGAAGCCCGACAAATGTTCCTACTTGATGATGTAATAACACAATTCATGACGCCAGCGTGCCAGTCGTCATTATGAAATGATGTCATCGCACATGAGCTGAAAGTAGATCAAGTTTCAATATCGCGTGTGCCCGTACCTTTTTGTAGACCAGACTTTCTACATAACAATTTTGTGCACACTGCACACTTGGCTGTTTACGCAGCAAAGCTGTATCACATACGTGTGATACAGCAGTATCACACGTGTGTAATACAGCTTTTCTGTTCAAAGGCAGCAAAGAAGGTGTGTAAGAAAATGTCTTTAATCGACCCATCTCCTGTTGCAGTGCTTCGGGAAACGATAAAGGTTTAGAGATTTCAAAGACGGGGCAACGAAAAGAGTCTGAACAAATTTTGACCCTAGCTGGGTTCGAACCCGCGACCCCCCCCCCCCACCCCCACCCCCCGGCAGCGCTTGTCCTGTCACGTGTAGTTTGGAGTCCCACTTGTAACTCCCACATCCTGAATGATGTAGTTCTGTTTCGTGACCCGGGTCGTTGGGCTGTATCTGTAACACGTGTCGATACCGTTGTATGTTCCCTTCTTGTCCGGTATTACACAAAAGGGTGGGGGGGGGGGGGGGGGGGGGAGGGGAGGGGGGTGATGATGGGCTTGGGGTACATAGCACATCATTGTGACATGTCATTGTCGTATTGCTGATGTTTGTGACGAACGTCGCAGTGTGAAGGAGTGTATTCGTGATTCGTTGTCGTAATTCACAAATGCAGTGTCCGAAAATTCGAGGGTGTATGCAAGTGGCATTGCTCTCACGGTTTCAGGCAGACTTCGTTTTGTCAGTCCGCAATCAGAAAACACAACTAAGTTTTTATCCATTCACGATTTTGCTTCAACACTTCTCACAAATCAAAACGAAAATCATTTACGAGTGACGAGAACCTGAACCACGATAATCCTATTTCATCATAATAATATTTACTTTCCCCGCCCCCTCCCCGCCCCCCCCCCCCCTCCCCTTCTCGTCGTCCAGAGTCATATCTATTACCTTGTAGTACTTAAGTAGGATGTTCGGGTGGCGACGGACTGCGGATACGCGTCCTCTAGTGGAAGTAAGCCCAAACTCCTTCGTGGGACAAGCAAAATCAAAAACAAAATGAACAAAACAAGACAAAACAAAACAAACAGAATCAGCAATAAATCTGTCGAGACGTGCCGCAACCGGATTCGCGGCGTAAAGCCTCGAATCCGGTTGCGACACGTCTCGAAAGTGTTAAACTGTGACGGTAGTTCCTCTCTCTTTCCATCGCCCGTGCAACCCCATTTGTAGATACAGATACTGTCAACTACGTGATAACACAGTGTACAATTATCTGTCGGTCATCCCAATAGCTAGCATTAATTGTCCAATTGTTCTAGATCAACAGCCGGACCAGACTACTGTGTACTGCAGCCCCTGTCTTCTGCAAGGGACATAGATTATCATAAGCGCCTGCAGTAGCAGGGTCTCATGAAAATCTAAGTCTCTTGCTGACCAAAATCTATTCCCGCTTTTCCTCAACTTGAATATTTAAACTTTAAGGGGTTAAACGTAAGATTCAATGCAGGTCAAGGACAACACGTGCAAACGTCATCCTGGGGTGATATAAAGTCAAAGTTAACTCATTCGAGACTTGCCGCCTCCGGATACGTGGCTTATGCCGCGTATCCGGAGGCGGCACGTCTCGAATGAGTTAAAAGGACTGTAATCAGATGGCCTTGGTGATATGTGTGCTGCTCTCTGATTTTGAACTTTCATCTAGTGGCCGTAAAGTCTAAAGTCACAGACCAGAACTGCCATTATTTTGCAAAAGGATGACCATTTTCAAGAAAAGCGAGATTTTCATGTTACACAAAGACAATCTCGCTCTCCTCGTAATTGGACATACTGACATTTGCAAAATATCGGCAGAGCACACGAGCCGTCATATCCAAATCTCCCTGAACAGTACACATAAAACTATCAGAAAACTCTCGTATAGGGCACTCAGTGAGTGATTCCTATACGGCACGTAAACGAATGTTGGTTCACAGTTACAGAAGGGCAAACATTTTACTGCGCGATTTTCACAGAAACATGGTCTTAGTGGATCAGACTTTTAGTGCAATCGAGAACGGTATTGGATCAGATATCCACAACAAACAAAATCATTTTCGTTTAGTGTACACACTTGCTGACGTACAAATGACGCAAGGCACCCTTTGCTTTGTGGTCGCGGATTTATTTTTTGTTTTGATCTTGTGCAATACTACACATGCTCAGTTTGTTTTCAAAGCACACAATTTAACCCATTCAGCCCTGACGCACTACAGCAGGAGATGGGTCGACCATGATAATTCAAGGGTAGTGCCAGATTAGCTGGGCGCCCGTAGCCTTCCTGAAGTAGGCGCATTACCGTAATTGTCAAAGCGAAGTTTAAAAAGCAGTGTGCCCACATTCCCGTTCCCACGATATAACTGTCATAGATTTACAGATCAAGCACATACTGCCTGATAACCAGCTTCAATATACAGTACGATGTATTCGTGGGAAAAGTTACAATAGAAATTATCTTTCGTGTTCGTGCTGGCGACGTCTGAACAGCATCCTTGAAGGCTCCATCAGCTTTCCACCGTCTCAGTTCAGAGAACACATCCAGTGTGATGTTATCAGAAACTCTGATGCACCAAATCTACAGAAGATGTTTATTTTCCAACATCAATCATGAAAAACTATCACTGAATACTCACGGATGAAATGAAGTGTTTATTTTTGTTTTGTTTGTTTTCTTTTGCATTCTTTTTTGTTTCTTTTCGTTTCGTAGTACTACCTCTATGACAGCACGTTTGTTGTGACAAAGGATCACCATTTGATCTAATCATTCTCTATGCATCCATCCATCGATTTATCCACCAGTCTACTCATGCCCACCCAGCCATCAACCGGCACATCCATCCATCCATCCATCCATCCATCCATCCATCCATCCGTCCGTCCGTCCGTCCGTCCGTTCGTCCATCCATCCATTCATCCATCCTCTCGCACCACCCCTCCCCGCGCCCATCCATCAATCTGAATTTAGTTTGTAGTGTTCGAAAAGTATTACAGACAGTTTGACGTAGACTGTTATATTAAAATTTCAAGTAAAAGCTTCCTTGGTTTTGCAAACAGAAAGCGTCTTCACGCATTTCTCCTGCTCCTCGTCCCATTATTCGCTGGGAACTACCGGCCTTTAATTCTAGAGATTCTGGTGGAAGTAACTATTCCAGTATTCATTGTTTTTACACACACACACACACACACACACACACACACACACACACACACACGCGCGCACGCACGCACGCACGCACGCACTCACGCACGCACACACACACGTCTAATGACCATATTAACTACTAAGACGCTGAAAGACGCTGGCAGGTGCATATCTGTTAAATAATTGAAGCCGCCCTGCATCAATAGCTGCGAACAGGTCGTATAACTTTGCCGGCGGCAACGATATACGATACTTGTGCAGCTATTGACGCGGGGCGCCTTGAATAAGTTACATTTTGGGCCCAGGAACCTTAGCGAAGGCTAACAATTCTAATAATGGCTGGCTTGGCTTGACTTCGCGAACGAAGATTTTATAGGAGTTGCCCACGACGTCTGCAGGCTTGTTCGTGGCTGCGGAGGCCAATCCGAGACAGGCAGGTTCGACCGCAGTGGCTGCAGGGGAAGGTATGGCCAGGGTTCTGAGCTGCGGCATCTCTGTTTTTTCTCCTGAGCCGCTTGTCCTTAAGGCTAGCTCTGTGAGAGTCCTCAAAGGAGACAGCTGCCTTGTAAATGGTGGAGCGCCAGGTGTCACGGTCCGCAGCAAGCGAAGACCACTGGTGGTGGTCGATTTGGCAGGCACTAAGTGACTTCTTGAGACAGTCTTTGTATCTCTTCTTTGGTGCCCCTCTGTCACGGTGTCCAGTAGCAAGCTCGCCGAACAGGGTGATCTTTGGTAGGCGATGATCCTCCATCCTGGAGACATGCCCCGCCCAGCAATTCTAATAATACTAATAAGAGAAACTTGTAACGTACTTTGGAAAGGCAGGCACAAAGAGTAAACTGTTTAGTTCCTGTCAGTCTTTGCAAAGAATGTTTCTTTATTTTTTTGGTTATTTCTCTGCACTTTACACGCCTTTAGGTCTGGAGTTCCGATAAGGAGACTGTACACGAAACATCAGATCGATTCTGTTATGCTGGCTAAATACTGTCAAAGTCGGTTTTCGCAAATTCAATGTGGGCCAAGGTTTTTCTTCTTGTTATAAGAGAAGTTTGTTATAAGCGATGTGTCAGATTTTTTAATGTAACAATCCCGACATGTCGAAAAAGGCTTGTTTTCAGCCTTGGTGCATTCATTTATAAAGGGCAGTTTAATGTAGAATCACTTAGTTAGAGTGGTTTGCAATCATCATAAGAAAACGACCGTTTATTTTGTTTTACTAATTTTCTTTTTAATGTTTTAAGTAAAGGCGGAGGGGAGAGGGGTGGAGGGGGATGCACTGATGGGTAAATAATTAGATAAACGCACCGATGGATTGTAAATGGATGGTAAATGGAAGGGATGGAAGGACGGGCGGACGGACAAAGGGACGGATGGATAGGGGACGGAATAACCAATGGATGGACAAATTGAATGGATAGTTCAAACTAACGGAAGGACGGATGCCTTAAGTAGTACCACAAAAAATCTTCACTCGAGTTTTTTTAAAAGTAATTATTTGTCATTCTGTTTCTTGTTTGACTGTTTTGTGCGTGGAGCATTCTGTACCTAGTGTATTTTCTTGACGTACTCACTTGCCGTTAATGGCCTTAGTCGCCTGCTCGGCGTTAAACGCCATTAACTAACTAACTAATTAATTAACTCGACGTACGCACGCCACTTCATTGTAGGTGAAACTTATTTAACTCATTCAGCCCCAGGGCAGTATTTCCCAAATTTTGGCGGCGTCATCTAACGACTACGTACCAGCCAAAAGGCGCCAAGCTAATCTGGCACTACCCTTGAATTATCATGGTCGACCCATCTCCTGCTGTAGGGCGTCGGGGCTGAATGGGTTAATTTAGTTCATTTCACTACGTGCTCTCGTCTATGAGTTTGGACATTATTTTTGTGAGGTTGAACTATACTGCCTAGCACACAATTTCCCAATGCGCAAAGGCCATCGGGCCGAAGGTCGGCCGCCGTTGGCCCGCGCACGTCCCTGCGCGGGCCAATAGCGGCCGACGTCGCGGATTGTGATGAATCTCTATGCTCACGCATAGGGTTCACACAGTAGGTTTAATACGGTACAGTAGTTGTCAGCGGTTTGTTTGTGGCGATTGTCCGTGGGGGCACGTGGACCAATTGGAATCTTTAAGACACGGTTAGCACGGGAGGGTTTTAGTGAGTTGTAGGCGAGAGCTCAGTCTGTCAGAGGTCTAAATAAGTTAGTACGGGCTATTCTGTCAGTGAGGACGGACGTGTGTCAGATACACTAGCCGTATTCCAAGACTCAGAAACCTAGATTTCAGAGTTCTTGTGCGGAGCGAGGGACAAGACGCCGAGACGTCAAAGTCAACAGAGGTGCCGCTGGAGGAACGTGTGAGGTCATCTCTTCACTCAGGGAGTGAGCGACCGGTGCCGAGACACCCGGGTCACAGTAAGGACTGCGCTACAGAGCGAGCTACGAGGACATCCACGGTATGAGAGACAGGACGACTCGGGAGCGTACGAAGGACTTGCACGCCTAGACGTGAAAGGACTGAACGTAACCAGGCGGGAACACCAAACAGGTTGGTGTGTGAAAGACTACAACCTAGCCTGGCATTGATATTGTGTGTGTGCATGTGGTGTTGAGATGCTGTTTTGGGGAAGTGTATATAGTTTGATAATCTTTTGAGCGTTTTATTGTTTACTTTTGTATAAAAGTTCCGTTAGAAAGGAAGCCCGTGAGTTGTGTTTTACCGCATGGATGCGCCCGTCTGAGTCAGTGGCGGTGTATGCGTCTGTTGTGCGAGAGTCTGTACGTGCGACTGGGGGCAAGTCTGCGTGCGTTACACGGCTCGACGGCCTTTTGCGCATTGGGTTGTGTCCAATCTGTCTGAGAACTACTGGAGTGCGCTGCCCTATAAGTGTGACGGATGCGCCGTGCCTTTCTTTGGACCCGAATCCAGTGACGACTAGACCCTTTCGTTTCGTTTTATGGAGTTAAATAATAGGACGTAGCTACGTATGCACACGCACGCAAGTATGATCAAATACAGACACAGACACTTATCTTCCACCCGCAACCTCAGACTGTATGCCAGTTCATGATTTTGGAGCTTACGGTTGGAAGCCGTGAGGTCCAAATCATACTCCAGCACGCTTGAAAAAGAGTTGTTTATTCTGCTTTCACTAAAAAAAAAAACAACTTTTATTAACTCATTGGAGACGTGCCGCCTCCGGATACGCAGCTTATGCCCCGTATCTGGAGGCGGCACGTCTACAATGAGTTAATGGTTGTCTTTGTCTATTGGGATCGGAATGGTGTCGAGAGTTAGTGGACGCCGAAGAACTGTTTGTGTCAGTGTATGCCCGATAGTGCGTGCTTTCGTGTGTGTATGGGTGTATGAAAGTGGGGTGTCCTTAAGTCACGTTAAAGGACTGTATTTATCTCAAACTTCAGCACCTTTATCGTTGAGGTCATTGTGGAGACGATGTTGTTCAGAAACTGCTGATACCAAATAATCACTATATTATCTGTTTGTTTCAGAGGTATTGTGACAGTTGCCATTCAGGTTATGATCGACAACTGGAGTGTGTCATCTTCTTCAACGATACCCTTGAGCTTGGTAAGTTTGTTACGTTCGAAATCGAAAAACTCCAGATGCTTGTTTTTGAATGAACTAATCTTACAAGCCTGTCCTACATTTCAAGATCCCCTAAACACGCAGGCATGCAACACAATTAACTCATTTAGTCCCAACACACCACATCAAGATATGGATCGACCATGATGGTTTAAGGATGGTGCTAAAATAGCTTGGCGCCTATAGGCGCCAAGCTATTCTGGCACCACCCTTGAACTATCACGTCGATCTGTCTCATGGGTTTTAATACAGTCTTCAGGGAACAGCTCCAAAAATTGGGGATTTCAATCTTGGGACTAAATGAGTTAAGAATCAACTTGGCTGTATCTACTGCTGTAGCCTCATTTCAGTTCATATAAAACAAAACTAAGAAGATTAGAAAACAAATTAGAACAAATGTCATGCTTCATGTTTAATTTGCTTATCACAGGATAAGGACTATATAAATAAATAATAAATATAGTCAGTTTTTTAAACAATAAGTTTGTGGGTATAATAGCGTTTTTCTGTTGTATGTTCGTTTTTGTACTTTTATTTTTTATTAAGAGTCAAAATTTTAATTAGTTATTTCTGTGGTCACAACAAGAAGTGCAGTCAAGAACGCATGTCCACTTTCACTTCTTCCTCTCAGCGGTCCATCTCTGGTATTTGTCACATTTTGCGTAGTATTTTTGCTGGGCGCGGTGTGTGTGTGTGTGTGGGTGGGGAGAGGGGGGGGGGGAGGTAATGGCTCCCTGCCTTGGCATTCGGGAGTGAAAGTTGTTCTCATTAATTGTACTTTGGCTTCGATTGGAATAAATATATAAAAAAGCATAAAACGTCTCTGGTCTCTGTTATTATGTACTTGAGTGTTAGTGAGGGTTTATATCTAAACAAGTACACACACACACACACACACACACACACACACACACACACACACACACACACACACACACACACACACACACACACACACACACACCAAGAATATCAAAGCCAGTCGGAACAAGACCAAACATAATGAACAGTAGAACTGATTATTTTGCCGCATGTCGTACAAACAAAAGGAAATAAAATTACCCCTTCACTGTCGGGACACACCAGACACAAACCAACTGCAAGAGGCATAGACCCTCATGAGCCCTCGCAGCTGCGAGGGCTCATGAGGGTCTATACCTCTTGCTATTAATATTTAGCCTGAGAAGCAAATATATAACATGTTGGAGTGCCTGTCATGATTTCAGAGGTTTCAGTTATGATCTCTGGTAATGAAGGGGTTAAATGGGATCAAAAACGTCATGACCAAAAGAGTCAGTGTCTCTGCAGTTGGACAAAAAATTCCAGACACAACCTGACCGCAGCCTGGCCCCGCTCAAACATGTTTATGTGAACGTAGTATTCACCCTGAAACACATTGTGTCACGAGAAACAGAACGTAAACCTTGATCCTTGGTTTGTTTGTCACTAAGGACGCGGCTTAACTCATTGTGCCCGAGGTACGAAATACCCACATTTTGGAGTTATCCTCTGAGGACTGCATTACAATTCAGGAGACAAATCGACCATGATAGTTCAAGGGTGGTGGAAGGATAGCTTTGCGCCATAGGCGGCACGCTATT
Source organism: Semisulcospira habei (assembly GCA_036245525.1). NCBI lineage: Eukaryota > Metazoa > Mollusca > Gastropoda > Semisulcospiridae > Semisulcospira > Semisulcospira habei. The sequence continues at coordinate 136,968,846 of BTPG01000006.1, forward strand.
CTGCCACCACCCTTGAATTATCATGATCGAGCCATATTTTGCTGTGGTGTTTCGCGGGCAGAATGAGTTTTAAAAAAATTGCCAGATCGTAAAAGAAGAGATACGAGTTTAAAATCTAAAAATGCAACGATTATGATTTGGAGAGTTACTGTCAATCGTGCAATAATTTGATTCAAACGTCGTGTAATAGCCACATGGACCTCTGACATTTTGCGGGTTGTTTTTGAATTTGTAAATTATTTCAAATGAAAGTACAAAATGTCATCGGCGTCTTAAGTGCTCAGAAATCAAGAACAAGAGAACAAGAACAAGAGATTCAGTCCTTCGCATGAAGAGTTAGATGATCGTATGGTCATGACTGCTACATAATGCAACATTCTCAAAGAAGGAGAAATCGTGTTTCTTATTTCCATTGGGGTTATCAGTATAACATCTGGCAAGAATCTCACAGTACACCAGAGTGTTCTGCGGCAAACTTTAGCCTTTTCTCTCTCCTGCGCAGTGTGCAAAACATGAAGGCCTGCGCCGGCCTGAGGAACATTTGCTTGCTTTGTGGCATAAGACCCGTTTCTACAATTCGCTCTCATACATCTTGAACTGAATTTATTGCCAAATTTAATGACGCAATTTCATGTCCTAATACGTATTCTACTTCATTTGTACATAGTCGATGTGCAACCTGTTTTCAATTGACAAGAACAAACTGGAAGCAATGACAAACTAACATTTTAATCATAGCATCCTTTAGACATAAAACAACGCTACTGCAAGTTATACTTACAGTGGTGAGCCATGTGAATTGAGGTAGTGCTGCAGGTAGATGAAGCTGCAGGTTGTTGATGTCGACGATTTTGGAGTTTGAGATGGCGAATGGACAGGTGCAGGGCAGTCCTATGCCATTAAACACATGTGGGCAGCTGCCATGTGGGAAGTAGTGTTGCAAGAAGCGACACGGTTCAGAGTAAGTGCTTTAATAAAAAACCAAAAGAATATGCCATAAACCCATTGTGTCCCAGGTACGAAATACCCACATTTAGAAGTTGTCCTCTGAGGACGACATTACAATTCAGGAGACAGATCGACCATGATAGTTCCTATAGGTACCAAGCTATTCTGACACCATTCTTGAACTATCATGGTCAATCCATATCTTGCTGCGGTGTGTCGGGACTAAAACCACTTAATAACCTCAAACCAAAAGAGAGCAAAACATTACAACGTCCTTTACTAAACGTCGCTTCTCTACTGTCCTACTACTCTCATCACCACTACGACCATCAAAGGATAAACACCAAAACACCTAAATGTTCCTCCAGGCCAAGTGAACATTTCCTTTATTTTGTTTACCTCTATTTCAGGAAGATGCTACTTTAAAGTCACAACGATGCAAGCTAAACACGGACAACGAAACTGGAAATCAAACTTAATTTGTCGTATATTACTTGATATTCCGACAGCAACAATGACTTGTTCTAAACATGCGTTGCCCTAACCCTGGGGCTCTATTCATTTCGGCACGGTAAGGTCTTTACCGGCCCGGAAGTGCAACTGGACCTGTAAGTCTGCAGACTTGGTATTCATGAACTGCCGGTAGGCTTACTGTTTAGTAACTTTCGGGTCAGATTTTACAGGATCGGTATTCCTGACGACACAGTAGTGATGTTATGGCACCCGGGAGCGATTTTAACAGCCTGGTAAGTCTTAATCACTTTTAAAGTTTTATACCAAACTGTCATAGGTGCACGAGAAACGACGAAATTTCAATACAATACAACACATTATAATAATACTGCATTAATTCTTCCTGGGGAAATTAACTATATGACACAGGACAAGCATAATAGTACAACAATTAATCAGTTAACCACTCAAGTGGCGTATTACTTACTTCTTGGTACCTTTATATCCCTGGGTTCAAAAATACACATCTTATGCCCCATATCAGTATCGTTTGAGTTAAGAAGGTTTTCTGGTCACTTATTTTCTATCTGCTTATATTACTGTTTAAAATAGATACTGCTGATGGACAAAGGAGTTGGCGTAACGTGATGTTCTGCTTTTTGGTTCTAGTTGTCTGCCACCGCATTCGATGCGTGTACTGTCAGATTTATGAGTGGACGCGCGCCGTCGTCAAAATTGTTGAACAGTTTGTTCCTCGTTCTTCTGTTGTACAATGTGTCAAAATTATCTTGAGTACTACCAACGACACTACCCGCGTTCCTGATTACTTTGTTGAGATGATCTTGGTCTTGTTTAAATAAATTTCCAACCGAGCACATCAAACAAAAGTTAGAACAGTGGAGCACTTAAACATTAAACTGTACAAACAGAGCAGAAAATAGTAAACATTGAAAAGAAAGAAACGGGTGAAAGGACTGAGTGGATCGAGATAGAAATACGAGTCACAGCAACAAATCCTGTGGAGAAGACCAGGGAAAACTCCACCCAGGTCCCCCACGGTAGACCCTCGTAGAGGGGAAAAGAAAATCTAAATGAAAATTGAAATATTAATGTACATATTATACTCATAGCAGTAAAAGAGACACACCAGCACATGACAAAAATAGATTTTAAAAAAAACACATATATGGAAGTGGTCTACAACTAAACGAAATAGGCTCCTTGACTTACCAAGATCCAAAATCCTCAGAAAACTGCATGGGACTTTGGTCCATCTGGACAGAAGATGTTTGTACATGTCGACAACGAGGACCACGTCTTCATAAACCACGTGAGTGGTGTCCGCGTGCATGGTGAAGTGAGCCTCACCAGGAAGGCGAATGCTGTAAGGAGTCAACCCTATTCTCTGAAAATGGACCCAGCTGTTAGCACCACCTGATTGATAATAAAAAACCCGCTATTAACATCGTAGAATATAAAATTACAGTAACTTGGTTGTTCTAATTGTTTACACCAGAAACACACATACACACACACACACACACACACCATCACACACACACACACACACACACACACACACACACACACACACACACACACACACACACACACACACAAACAGTTCACGACATCATACCGTTTACCCACGTGACGAGTTAAGCTGACAACTTCAGAATCAATGGCGGTAATCAGAAGGACTCCAGCAACCAAAAAAAAAAAAAAAAAAAAAATGGAATGGGTACCTAAATTATATTGAGCAACATTGTGCGTGATAGTGCCGATAACAGGCACATGTGAATACTTGACCCGAATCAAAATGTCATAGTCTGACGACTCGGACATTTTGATTCGGGTCTCGTGATCACATCTGTCTGTTATCGACACTTCATCAAGCAAAATGTTACTCAATATACTATAATAACACTGAAACCCTCGGCAAGTCTAGTCGAATGCTAGGGTCTAGTGCGTTTCTTTTATTTTCAATACATGTCGCAATAAACGGGATCGAATGCAAATATTTTATTAAAGAAAAAGAAAGAACTTTCAAACCTGTACAGTAAAGTATTAAAGAAAAAGAAACCTGAAGGACAAGAGGAACATTTTTTTTGCCGTGATGAGTAAAGGCAACATAATAAAATAATTTCAGTGTCTATTCCACTTTGGTATCAGTTTCAGTCCACTTAATCAAATTTCAAATACAAACGATTTTGAATTTCCAAAAACTACAGTAGCTCGCTTGAGCGTGCCCTTAGCACCACGTGAAAGTTCTGTGTTTACGTTCAGTGTGTGAGTGAATGCGCGTGATTCACGTGAGCGTGCTTGTTGGGTTCAGTTCGCGGCGGCGCTTTGAGCCGATTTTCAATTGGGATAAAGCGCCTATTTAATGCGCTTATTATTATTATTATTATTATTATTATTC
>BTPG01000006.1:136977668-136987668 GCA_036245525.1 Semisulcospira habei
TTTAATTCTTTATTTCGGTATTTAAATTAGGCATACAGTATATTTTATATAGAAATAAACATACATATATATATATACATATGCACACACACGCATATATATACAAAAGCCATATATACATAATTACATTGCAAATCAAGTTACACAATCACATATCGAAAAGTATAGAAAACGTATCAGCATATAAGTATGTACCCCCCACCCCTCCCACGATCCTATTTACCCCCCCCCCCTCCTCGCCCCACTCTCTTAGAACACACACCGCTCGAACACACAACAAATGACAAGCAAAGTTTACATAGGTCTGAACAGTCGTGCTGGACAGACACAAATGTGACCGCCTTGGCATGCTTTCCTCAGTGCTATAGATAGCACTGATGGATACATGCACAAGGGAATCCAGCTAAGCCACCCTGAACCAACCCTGGATGCCTTATTGAGATGCCTGGCATTGCCAGAAGCCGTCTGCACACTATCGCCAATGGTGAGGCTGCAGCCTCTAACACTGTAATAGCATTACAATTCGCCAAAAAGTGTAGCATAGTGATACCACATATGACAAAACTTGTTACTCTGACCAGTAATTCCAAATCGGTACTTCTCACATAGATAGCGACTCTTCATAATTCTAACAAAGTGCCTTAAATTAGGCAGGGTTTCTTCTAATCTACATTTGTAAACATAGAACTTAGCAACTAATATTATGAGGTCTAAGACAATGTCTGACCTAAAGTGTGTAGCTGTGCCAAAGACAATAAGACTTTTTGTGAACTCAAAATTAGTGCAGTTTGCACAGTTGTCTCGCAACCATTGTCCCATGTCAGACCAAAATATCTGTACATACAAGCAGTCCCAGAACAGGTGGGAAAGGGTTTCGTCCTCATTCTTACAAAAGGTGCAACTTGCAGATTCAGACAATTTACGCAGAAATAGAAATCGCTTTGTGGGCAGCAACCGATGCAATAATCTTAGCTGGAACCATTTTAGTTGGGAGTCTGGTGTGGTTTTGAAGGGTTTTGAAAAAATACATTTCCAGCTTGGTATGTCGTCAATATCAAAACATTGAGACCACTTTTGAATACAAATAGGCCTTGACTTTGATTTGACCAATGTTGAATATATGGTTTTACAACCCTGCAAGATAATGTTCCAGACCTTATTGCCAGTACTAGTTCCTTCCTTAACTGGCTCTACTGCTAATGAGGTTAAGTAGGCCCTGACAGCATTGGCTACACCAGAGTACATCAAGAAATGTGTAGACACATCAGGGAACAGCAACTTGAATGACTCAAAAGACAACAGAGAGCCGTTCTCATCAAGCAGATCCCCAATAACCAAAATTCCTTTTTCTCTCCATTCGGTGATATGAACCGTTTTCCTGTCTCTAATAATGTTCTTGTTATAATGAATACGTTCTGAGAGCACTTCATCAGAATTTTCAGGTACACACTTGTTACAAACAATCTTGTAGTGTTTGGCAACATCGGCCCAGAAGCAATTATCACAATGAAGCATTAAAACGTTTGCATATTCACCACCAAACACCTGTATGTTACTAAACATAGGATAGCAGCTGACCAGAATCCGACGTACCAATGAGTCACATGATACACCAAAGACCCTTCTAAGCCAACTGACCTTCATAGACGTCAAAAAAGAATAAACATTTAACATTCGCGAGCCACCTTCATTGTATGCTGAACAGACAACAGCTTTATTTATTTTTGCTCTCTTTCCATCCCACAAGAATGTAAACAACATTTTTTCAAGGTCAGTCAAAAACTGTGCGGGAGGATCTGGGAGGTTCATAAAAAGATGGACAATCTTTGACACTGCAAGTGTTTTGATTACCGTAATTTTACCTAATGGTGTAAGTTGACGCTTAGACCAAACATACAAAACTCGCTGAATTTCAGCAAGTTTGCCATCGTAATTAATAGCGGTTATAATATTAATGTTTGTGGAGAGCTTTATACCAAGAACCTTAAAAATCCCAGGGTCCCAGATGAAGTTGAATTCGGGCATGAACCGAATGTGTGAATTCCTCATAGGTCCAAGCCAGACCACCTGCGTTTTATCCATATTCATCTTGAGACCTGAGATAGATGCAAAGTATTGTAGACTGTGGATGCTTTCTTCGAAAGACCGTTTGCTTCCATTTAAAAACAATGAAGTGTCATCTGCAAACTGGGACAGAAGTAAGTATATATCTTTAACTTTTAACCCACTTATATTTTCATTCTGGCGTAGAATAGAGGCCAGAATTTCCGCGCAGATTAAGTAAATGTACGGAGAGCTTGGGTCGCCTTGACGACATCCTCTTTCTACTGGAAACCACCCAGAATAGCGACCATTAACAGAGACACAGGCCTTAATATCACAGTAAAATGTTTTAATCCATTTCTTCATATCTGGACCAAAGTTGAAAAAGTCAAGACATTTTTCCACAAAGGACCAGGCGACCGAGTCAAATGCTTTCTCAAAGTCTATGAGAACCAGTTGACCCGGCACCTGGTTTACATGAGTATAAAAAAAGTACATCGTAAAGAAGCCGTATGTTCTCACCAATATATCTGCCCTTCAAAAAGCCTTTTTGGTCTTGGTGTATAATAGAGGGTAAAACCAGTTTCAGACGTTCTGCTATGCAGGCAGAGGCTATTTTATAACTAGTATTTAAAAGAGTAATGGGTCTCCAATTTTTCAAAAATTTCTTATCCTTTCCCTCTTTGGGTATACAAGTGATCACGCCTTGCTTTTGTGTTACTGACAGCTGGCCATGCTGAAAGCCATAATTAATAGATCTCACCAGAAAATGACCAATATCAGCCCAAAAGAATTAAAAAAATTCGGTGGTAAAACCATCTGAACCTGGAGATTTATTGTTACACATTCTTTTCAATGATTTTAATGCCTCCTCCATCGAAATGGGGCCTTCAATAGACATCTTCGCATCATCAGACAACGAGGGTGAAAAAACAGTGGAGGGGAGGTCAACCTCAACTAACTCTGCTTCCCTCGAAGCGTACAATTGCTCATAAAACGCTTGAGTTTCTTTTACAATAGCATCCACATTATTTATCACGTCTCCGTTATCGTTCTCTAAGTAGTTCATTGATTTACTAACAAAATTCCTACTACAAAAGTATTTTGATGTCTTTTCCCCATCTTGGATCCACTTAGCTCGGGACCGGACAATCATACCCTCTGTCTTTTTCTTGCGTAATTCCACAAGTTCTGCTTTTTTAGCCTCAAGAAGAGGGATATTATTGTGCTGGATACTACGTTCTAAGTTTTTAATCTCGTTCTTAAGAGAATCTTCTTTTTTGGTTTCTTCCTTTTTCTTGTGGCTAGCATATGAGATGGACTGGCCCCGAGTTTCTAGGAGTATCATCTCAAAAAAGGTTTGATCACTAATGCAAAATTGTAGGTCATCATTTCTCACATTGTTAATAGAATCCATGTTATAAATCAAAAGTCTATATTGCCTCTTCAAGTCCAGAATCAATTTTTTTACCATTTCTACAAATGACTTATCCTTAAGAAGTGAATTGTTGAATTTCCAGTAAGTTCTATTTTTCTTAGGAAGCGACGCAAAAAAATCAATAGACACAAGCGAATGATCTGAACGATAACCTGAGTTAATTTTTGCCTTAGTAACCTCTACCATCAAACATTCCGATACCAGGAAATAATCTAATCTGCCTTGTTGAGCAGAGTTAAAGCGACGCCATGTGTACTGTCTAGATGCTGGGTGAAGCACCCTCCATACATCCACTAGGTCATACACCTGCATACATTCAAGCACCTTTTGCATTGATCGAGGGCGATTAATATTTCTATACCTGTACGTATCCATATTAACATCCAGTAGAACATTCCAGTCACCGCCTACTATTACATATTGATTATCTAACCTACCTACTTCTTCAAAGACAGTTTCAAAAAAGATGGGAGAGTCCCCATTACTAGGCCCATATAGGTTAACAATAGTCATCCGCTTAACCTGTATGTCAATATCTAGTACAATATAAGCGCCAACATTACTTCTAATCACATTATGTACTTTATACTTAAAGTTATTGTTAAACAGAATTGCAACTCCTTTGCTATTTGTATCATTACCACATAGAAAACATTCAAAGCCCCACATGGCCCTTAGCATGTGTTCATTTTTAGTCTTGAGATGTGTCTCTTGCAAAAAGTAGATAGAAGCCTTTAACTGTCTGAGGTAGTCTAGCACATCTTTCCTTTTCTGATACTGGCCAAGACCATTGGCATTAAAGGTACATATTTTTAATGGACTGTCATTGGTAATACTAGCCATACTGGAAGTGGAGTTTGTTTCCAGCCGTTACACGCAGCAGTTTGCATATATGGTCAAACCGGCTGACTGTATCATCAGTACTGAATGTGTGGCAGGTGCACACAAAGGCCAATTCAAGTGAGTGGCAAAACGAACCAAGGTGACTGAACAGGTGCAGGGAACAGGAGAAAAAACACATATATTTTACACCAAATGTTCCATACTCTAATAACCCTGTCATATAACAAAGTGTGTGTTCTACGCTCAGCATATAGGAGCAAACCATGTACAAAGAAAAAACCCCAAGAAAAAACAAAAAAAAAAAGGAAAAAAAGTTGATATATATGCAAGCATTACCGCTCTTCTCCTTCGGGAGGATATCCAGCTATACAGTATCCATGAGGAATGACACCATTAACAAGGTGTAGCGTTCAGGAATACCTGTAGTTCCCTCCTAGAATAGCAATTACAATATATTTATAAGTCAGTGCTATATCTATACAAAAAAGGACACATATATTTGGCCCCTCCAACTCCAAGTAACATGTAAAGAGAAAGGTAATTAGGGGTAAAAGTAAAGTACGAATGAACAAAGTTGTAAGTCATGCTGTACCCTCCCAACAGAGAGACAAGTGGACTGAACTGCTGCCCTGGACTTTAAGGCTTGACCAGTGTCGCAGAGCCGCACGCACTCACCCGCTGGTCAGCCCTGTATATTAATGTTAGCATTTGGTAGTGCTCAACAAGTAAAATACCCACCACATACACATCAACATACATGTCAATGTACACGCACAAATGTATATAAGGCACACATGTGCACTAGTCATGGGGGAAAAAAAAATATTCATGAAATTTGTATGCACGTGTACACCCACCTGTGCCCGGTGGATGTGTGTGATACGCACCCACCCGGCACTAACACACACACACACACACACACACACACACACACCAAAGCGAGTATCAGGTATGTACACATGCTCCCGGCACAAATACCCTTACACACACACACACACACACACACACACACACACACACACACACACACACACACACATACACACACACACCATACACGCGTAAATACACATGCACATGTACACACTTCTGTGCATGAGAAGAGTACATGTACCCTAATTACAAAAGTACCCATCATATGTGTTCACCCGCACAGCACACCCATGCCGGGTAGAAGCGTATGATACGCATCCACCCGGCACAAATGCACCCGCAAGCACACACACATACCAAAGCATGTATGTACAAATTATCCAGCACATCTGTACAAGCAGACATGCATACCCATGAACATGCACGTGCACATGTAAGTGTACACACATGCAAACATGTATGCAGGCACACTGTACGCACACACACCTGCTCCAAAAAATAAACAGCATAACAACATACATAGGTACCCAGCAGAAAGTACCTGGACATACATGCACACGCCCGTACACATGTATGCAGGCGTTATTATATATACATAATTATACACACCTGACCTGTGGCACACGCAGCATAAATAATACCCAAAACAACTTGTAGCCACATGACACACTACAATGTTTCTTCATCCATCACAACACCACTGTAAAGTATTGCAGAAAGGACGTACATTTTGAGGCATGTCACTGCTCGAGGCATGGACATTCCGGGCCGACCCGGCACACGAATTAACACACACAGAGTAACCCCTGTGAATGGGCGTTCGCATACCAAAACGATTCGGACTGCCCATGCCGAGAATAAAATGTACGTACCGTGCCTCGCCAAGAAAGGTGTGTCCAGTCCCTCGGCGTCTCAGTCTCAAACACCAGATGCCAGTGACATAGCACATTAAACCATCATGACCATACGAGCCTGGCTCACAACACACTCCAACAGAATCACATCCTGCCTCACACTGAGGAACAGACCTCGTGCGAACTTATTGACCTATTGGCCAGAGTAGCCGCTCTTGCCCAGGTAGCGTGTCACGCGTAAGGTTACAGGTCACACAGGTGAAAAAACACATGTAAACAGAGGGTGGTCACAAAGATTGCAAAGCATCCACTGCCTACATGCAGCCAGCTCCGCGATCGGGTGCACATCGAAACTTATGCAGTTTAGGCAAAGAGTCCATATACAACCGATCGCCGGGCTAGCTCAGCGCTGAAGCGTACGTCGTCTTCTCTCCCGTGGTGTTGTTGTGTCTGGGTCACTTCCAATAGGCACCTTGTCCACCAAGTCCGAGATTGAGGCTATACGTATCACCCTGGAATCAGATTTGCGCTTTACATAGACACTCCCACGTTTTGTCCACGCATCCTGCGCTGCAGGGTGGTCTCCCAGCACTGGGACAGCAGAGTGTAGTTGCTATGAGTTAAGTCCTCGGTTATGATGTAGGAGGTGTTCTTTAGTTTCCGTCTATGGAAAAGCACTAATTCTGCAGCCTTTCTTGACATGAATCGCACGATCACAGGTCTCGGCCCTCGCTGTTGTTGCCCACTTCCCTGTGATCGCTGCTGTAGTTGACCTATGCGATGGAAGGCCTCAATATCTCCAGGCTGTAGACCGGGCAGCTGTAGCTTGTCTTTGAAGATCTGAAGGACTTTCTTTTCGCACTCTTCTACGGTCTCTCTCTCTGCCTCTGGTACCCCCAGTATGCGAACGTTATTTCTTCGGGTGTATTGTTCCAAGTCGTTCGAACGCTTCTCTGCTACGGAGGCTAAAAACTTCGCCTCCGTAGCCAGACTGGTTGCCTCCTCTATCTTCTTTCTACTGCTGGTCCAATTCAACTTTCAGTGTCTGATTTTCCACTCTTAGCTCATGCATCTCGCCTCTCAACTCCTCGAATTGCTCATTCACTTTGTCTAGCTTTGTAGACATTTCACGTAGCAGTCTCATTAGATCAGCATTAGAAGGGTCACTGACCTGTACGTCGTCACCAGTGGATACGAAGACCGTGGCAGACGAGGCAGACGCGGTAGCCAGACGACGCATTCTTGTCCGCTGTCTCCGCGGCCATGCTGTTTCGCCGCGTAGTTTGAAAGTGACACTTGATCGTTGCCCTGCTGTCCGATGCCGGCTCCGCCTTGCTTTTCTTCTTCCTGGCTTTCTTTAGAAGTGCCGCTTTTCTCTGTCTGGCCGCATGGCTGGGTGTAGACTGATCAAAACTTGAGTCAGTTGTAGTAGATTCAGCCTTCCGTTTAGCCTGGCCGAGCGGCATACCTGTAGAGTTCACTAGGGCCGACCATCAGCGTTTTCAGTGTCAGACGGATTTGCGGTCCAAGATGTCACATTTCAGAGGTAAAAATGATATCCTCCGGATGGTTGAAAAGGCAGGGAAACGATTAGCACATCCTCTTGTTGTAATTGCTTCGGGGAAGAAGTAATTAAAGAGAATCTGCATAAATCAGGAGCCCCTGAAAAAATTCAACCTGCCTGTGGCCTGAGCAGTGCTCACCCTTTTCGGTCGTTGTTTTTCTTTGTTTTTCTAATTTGATGTAGCTTTTTGTTTTCTGGTTTTCTGGTATTCATTACTCCGTCATGACAATCGCTGCTTAAAATTCCCAGACAAACAGGTATAGTGAAAACAGTAAGCGGTCCCTTCTAATGCTAGTAAAGCAGAAGGATCGGCCGTATCGCAATAAAATGCAAGAGGTGCATGATTAGAAGTGCCATGGAGTGCCTGATTAACTGTTCTTACACACCTCCTTCCGTGCACCTTTGAGCGGAAAAAGCTGTATCACTCACAGGCGATACAGCTTGGTTGTATCACACGTGTGTGATACAGCCCTGTTCGTGAACGGCCACATGTGCTCAAAATTGTGTTGTAGAATCTGTTCAACAAAAAGGTACGGGCACACGCGATATTGAAACTTGACCTACTTTTAGCTCAAATGCAATGCCATCATTTTATGGTGACGATTGGCACACTGGCGTCATGAATTGCGCAATTACGTCACCATGCACGAACTTGTTTCTGGCATCGAAAAACATTGACTTTACTTGAGACATTATTACGTCAAGATCTGCACCCCAGCCAAAACGATGGTTGAGTTGATGTCCGGATGTGTGGGGAAAACCAGCTATCATAGAATTACTACAAAGGAAAAAGCTGTGTGAGAAACAGATTCTTTCATCGGCGTTTTAGGTGATACTGGGAATTTTACTCTCTTGGTGGCGGGGGCTGATGGGGATCTATGTCTCTTGCAGTTGGATCGTGGTCGAGACCTACTTTTCCTTTTTCAAGGGTACCCAAATATACAACATGACAGACATGAAATCAAACATATGTTTATTTTTAGGGTAGCGGCCATATTTTACTTATTAAATGGATATTGGTGTGTTCTTATCTCTGTCAATCACTAGAGCACATAAAATCGTTTGAAAATAATTCACATTGAATATTAAGAAAATGATTTGCACCGGAACTTTGGGATCTATAATGAGTTTTGTCGGTCACATTTCTTTTGAGGCAGTTAATAACATCATAAGCTGTCCTCACAACTTGTGTTGACACATCTCATAGGAAATGTGTTTCTCAGAGTGTGTCCAGCTTTGCTTATTTTCACCACTTATGAAACCATGTGTTCTCCAATGTAGCCAAGGGCGATAACTTTTCCTCTTTTTGTGTTGTTGTTGTGAAGATAGCTCAGATGGTACCCTCAACAAATGAAGTAAACAGCAAAGACACATTTCTTGTTTTGTTGTAAGGGTGGCTCTTTGTTTGCGGGTACATTTTCGCGTTTTTATTGCCTCTGACTATACTTTTAAAAACGCTGTTTCAAAGTCCCTTCTTCTTGAGTACCCCCTCTGCCCCAACTTTAAATTTTTCATCTTGAAAGTTACTCTCCCCGCCCCCCCCCCCCCCCCCCCCCACACACACACAACTCCTAATAAGCAATGGTCCTCGGGCCCACGACGGCCGCAGTGGGGCCTCGCACAGTCGTTGGCCCGAAGACGTTTTACTATTGTGGTCGAGAAGGAACTGATCGGCCCGTGACTGCTATTAACTAGACCGATTATTCCATGTAGCAGCCGCATTGAAGACATGAGGGGAGGTAACTTGTGACCAGATTATTTTCACATGAATATCGCCTTCAAAAATAGTCTCCCATCCACTATACACATTGACTCGTTATGACTAAGGCGCCTCCAAGAAAGACGAAATGATGTAACACCTAACTAATAAAGAAATGAAATAAACGAATGGAATCAACCTTTTATTTTGTATAGATAGATGAGTAATCTGGTAAATGGATAATCGAAAAACAAAACAAAATAACATTAACCTAACCCCTTCTCGGCAATAGACGCAGATTGTATTTCTGAACACTTTGTTCGTTCATCACATTAGAATCCAATGAGTCTAAGGAACAAATGGATACAAGGTGATGTCAGCAAGAGGAAAGGAATATCACGAACCCTTGCAACTGCGGGGGCTCATGCGAATTTACGTCAGTTGCGGCCGGAACGAGTTCGGTTAAAAGGGGTTAAACTCACAAGCATACATAAAAACTACAATTAGTAACTTGCATAGTAAGACCGGTCACAATCGACTACCAACAGAATCTGACGAATATACCAATTCACATGCACACCTGCATAAACTTTGTAATATAAGATTGTGAAAACTTCGAGGCTACACACATATGTCGCATATTATACCTTCAAAACCGACCGTAAGTTCTAAACAAATTAACCCGT
>BTPG01000006.1:136992668-137010168 GCA_036245525.1 Semisulcospira habei
TAAGAACAGATTTTGTCCAGGCAAAATGAATGGCTTGTTATGGATAACAATGCCATTTGAAAAGTCATGGTGAATCAAAGCGGCACAGCTTTATTGCTGCTTAGTTGATCAGAGTTCAGGTCTCACTGCGTAGGCAATAACTATCCCTGTCCTTGACCCTGTCCCCCATAACCCGCCTGTTAGGGCCTTCCATTATTATCATTTTGATGCCCATGTACGCTAGACCGTGAACTAGTCAATCAATCAGTCTAAGAATAGATTTGTAGAGTTTGTAGATAAATTATGCAATAAACGTTATTATTATTATTAGCATCATCATCATCATCGTCATCATCATCATCATCATATTAAGTAGTAGTAGTAGTAGTAGTATCATCATACTTACTTTTAAAGGTCCTTTCAATATGGGAATGAAGAAAGTAATATGGATGGGAAATGCTGGAACGGACGGAGATCAGCGACCACCAGCGTAAATCTAAACGTTTTGCGTTTGGACGTGATAACTGCAAGTGTATTCTCACCGCGGCGTCGCTTGACAGCCCCGGAATGCGTGAAAAGGAAAATCAAGTTCTCCTTAATAAAATACAGCACAACAAGATGTTTTAATGGGAACATATCGAAACAGCGACGCATTTCATAGACAGGGGATGGGGTGTTTAGGTGGAAGACTGTTCTGCTGTTAACGGTTCATTTTTAAAATGTTAAAGATGAAATCAACTAGGAGCCGACAGGAATCATCGCGACAAAAACTGCTACCGACAGCCAAAGGGTTAAGGGTCTGTATCTGCCAACACCTATAAGGTGCACGTCATTTTCAACGCTTGACTAAGACAGTTCGTCCTTTCACTAGATCAGTGGCGAGGGCGTATTATCAGATGGCAGTAGATTAACTGTCACGACCGTAAGGCTTTGTAACTCTTTTGTTAAACAGGGGGTGGCATGCGTGAAAGTAGACTTGAAACCGCTGACCACGATTAGCCAAGAACGCTTAGTATATTATACTCTCACAAAAGTAGGTTTGGACGTCTGTCTGTTTCTGTTTCTGTTCACGTACATGCATAAGGCTCAGGCTATGCCTTAGTATTAAAGAGCACACGTACTATAGGTTAGGACTATACCTCGACACTTGATGTGTTTAATTCTAGGTCATGTTCGGTGAGCAAAATGTCCTCGGGCGGACGTTAGCTTTAGTCGGCCCGCGCACAATTCGGCGCAGGCCGACTAAATGCTGACATCGGCCCTTTTTGTAATTGTCTCTTGGGTTGTTGTTGATGCTACTGTTGCCTTGGCTTTTGTTTTCTTTATTGTTATTGTTGTTTTTGTTGTTATTGTTGTTTCATTTTATATTTTATTTATTTTATTAATTTTAATTTTTTGTATTGTTATTCTTCTTGTTTATTATGATTTTTAAATTTTTTTTTATTAAATTAATTATTTTCATTTTTTTAAATTGTCAATGCTATTGTTTTTGTGTTTTTTTTTTTAGCTGTTCACACGCCTATTTAAATTCAGCACTGCGATGACGCCAAAAATAAATAATACCGTGTGACATTATAGTACGGCTATCAACGTTTCCGGAGATACACAAGCAAAGCAGTAATAGTTTTTTTGTAAATGCCGACCGACTTCCCCGGGTGTTTTCGCATGAATAACTTCCTGACGCGCTAAAGCAATATTCACCAACGTCATTAAATCTTATGAAAGAGTGGTGGATCCATTGGGAACAGGCACAGATCCTCGCAAGCCCACTCTTAACCCCTTCACTGCCGAGAAAAAAATGGACCGCAAGAGGTATAGATTCTCATGAGCCCCCGCAGTTGCGGGGGCTCATGAGGATCTATACCTCTTGCTGAAACCGCTTTGAATCCATTGTTCATGGGACGGCTCTTTCGCTTTGAACTGACACAGATTTCAGACGTACAGTGTACGTACAGTTGCCCTGCAGGGGTTAGGTACCCTTTTTTACCATATTTATTACAGCTGTTGTGTGCTTCAAGATTGGGATATGTCCCTCAGTACACAGAGCAAGTTTTGTGGATTCGCGCGACACCCTGACAGACACTTCCCCAGTAGCAAAACGCCTACGGACCCACAACGGCCGCAGTGGGCCCGCGCACAGTCGTGCGCGGGCCCACTGCGGCCGTCGTGGGACCGAGGACCTTTTGCTTACTAGGTTTGATCCGGGTCACTGTCGCGATACACTGCATAACCACCCGGCGGACACTGCTGTAAACACCACACCAAAACTGTAGTTGGTGCTGTTTCCAGTTCACTGCACTGCAAGCGACGAATCCCAGAAAAAGTGTCGTGGTTTGGAAAATGTTGGGTGTCAAACACACAAAGAAGTCCGACTTCTGGAACTGAAATTCTACAGTAGGTTCGTTGTACAAATAGAGTAAAGTATCACTGACCTTCCCATGACGCAAAATAAATCACGCATGCTCACGTTGACAGATGCTCATTAAACTCATTCTGCCCGCGACACACCACAGCAAGATATGGCTCGTCGGTGATAGTTGAAGGGTGGTGGCAGAATAGCTTGGCGCCTATAGGCGCCAAGCTATTCTGCCACCACCCTTCAACTATCATGGTCGATCTGTCTCCTGAATTGTAATGCAGTCCTCAAAGGATAAAAATATGGGTATTTCGTACCTCGGGCACAATGAGTTAAAACTCACATTTTCTTTGTCAGTCTGGGCACTCATTTATTTTGCGTCATGGGAAGATAGCCATCATTTAATCTCCCCCTTCATTTAACTTGTCCAGTGTCAGCTGACGTAACCTGTGTTTCTGCAATCTTCGTTAACTCAACACCAGAAAACACTAGTTGTCACAGGAACATGGATCAAAAGTGATGTCAGCAAGAGGCACAGATCCTCATGAGCCCCCGCGACTGCGGGGGCTCACGAGGATCTGTACCTCTTGCAGTTGGGTGGTGTTGACATTTTCTCGGCTGAACAGGGTTAACAACCAACCAACCAGCTAACAAGCTAACCAAACAACCATGCAAAGAAACAAACAAACAAAAATTAAATAAAAGCTAAACGAAATGAAACTAAACACAATATAACACAATGCGCATAATAAAAACAAAAACAAACAAACAAACAAACAAACAAGCCGATGTGACGGCTAATAGGTATATGTGCTTACCCCCTCACCGATACCGCTAATACCGATTTGCGGACGAGGGTATCGTCACTAGCCAAGAACGAAATCCCCAGATTTTGAAGTTACCCTCTAAAGGACTGTATTACAATTCTACAGACAGATCGAGCTTGATTGTTCAAGGGTGGTGCAAGAATAGCTTGGCGCCTATGGGTGCCAAGCTTTTCTGGCACCATCCTTAAACTGTCATGCTCGATCCATGTCTTGCTGTGCTGTGTCGGGGCTGAATGAGTTAAGCAGGCGAGGGCTCTTACACTGGAACTTTCCAACTTTCTGCTTGTTTGGATCTTGTGCAACAGTAGCTCTCAAGCCACTGCGCCGATCTGATCCAAATTTTAGGTGATGAACTTTTACCTCAGTACACAGTACGTATGTCACGAACCAGAAACACAGCTTAACCTGTTCAGTGCCAGCTAGCTCGGACTGGGTTTCTGTAGTCTTCTTTGATTCAACACCGAAAAGCCAAAGCTGTCCCAGGAAAATGGATTCCAAGTCGTGTCAGCAAAAGGTATAGATCCTCATGAGTCCCCGCAACTGCGGGGGCCCAAAAGGATCTATCCTTCTTGCAGTGTTAAACTTTTCTCGGCACTGAACGGGTTAACTCATTTTACACCAGACACTACAGCAAGATATGGATAGACCATGATAGTTCAAGGGTGATGCCAGAATAGCTTGGCGCCTATGGGCGCCAAGCTATTCTGGCATCACCCTTGAATCGATCTGTGTCCTGCACTGCACTGCAGTCTTCAGAGGACAACGGCAAAATTTGGGGATTTTGGTTTTGGGGTACAATGAGTTAAACGTTCCAGTTTTGGAACTCAAGCGTTTCAATATTGAAATAGTGGGCTTTGATACTGGAACGCAGGCAGCACTTCTGCTTTTTGTCTACCGTATTGAAAATACTTTAGACTTTAGGATGGGGCTGAACGGAGCGCGTTACGTAGAATGCAAAGGACGCAACAGGCGGGCGGGGCTCATGGTCTGGCAAAGAAGTAACAAGATAAAAATGACATCACATCTAGCCACTGTAACCTTGCTGTTGAATGTCGTTTTTGGCGCGAAGCGCCGTATGTGCGTATGTATTTGTGTTTGTGTTTTTGTGCGTATGTAACTATGTAAACACGAGAATCTCCGATATATCTGTATGCACAAGCTCGAAACTTGGCGAAATACTTTATTCAAGGGGTGGCTAAGAAAGTCTCTGAGCATATTGTACTTGGATGTCTCATTGAAGACATAAAAGGCCGTTTATAGAAAGTCGGTTGACCCAGATTAGAGTCCGCAATTTTGATTATACGCACTTGAAATTTTGGATATGACGAGTTTGTATAAAGACATTGGATAAGTTCCTTAGCCAGCTTTGTAACTCTTCAACGTTTTCAAAAATAAAAATTCAATGCGGAAAAAATAACTAAAGTAAGACTCCTTGATTTCATTAGAAGAATCAAACAATGACGGTGACGTAAAAGCACCAAACGCGTCAGTGTTTTATGCAATGTTCCTAATTGACGCAAATCAGCAGCACGTTAGTGTTTTACATGTGTATGAGCTGGCGCAACGTTTTTCTTCATTTAGGAAGACAGTTTCTCTATTTTTGTATGATATTTGCGAATGTATTGTGGAAAAGGTGGAATATGCATGCAAGCTCATACAGAAGAGGCTTTGTGGGCATGGACCATTCCATCTTATTCTTCAAAATGGTTGTGGCTTTGCCAGCCCACAGAACGTATAACCGGTAGGAAGCGCCGTATGTCTGCCGTCTGTTTGTGTGTGCCATTCTGCCGTTTGTGTTTGTGTGTGCCATTGCCGTGCAGATCAGGCGAGGGGGTGAGGGGGTGGGGGGTGGGGGATTAAAGGGAGATATTGAATGAGTTCGTAATCCAGCGTTGTACCTCTTCAACTTTTAAAATAATAATTAATTCATTTTTGCAAGTCTTGGAGCCACTATTTACTCCCATCAAACAGTCCTGGAAGAGGCTGTGTAGAACAAACAGTCAGCTCTGGAAGAGACTGCGTGCCTTTCGGATGAGTGACGTGAAACATGAAATTCACCACAGTGTACACGGCATCGTAAGACCAGAGATGCCATGACGTTAACTTTATAGTGACGTCATTTTGCTGCTCGTGCTATTCTTCTTCTTCAGAATTCCTGTCGCTACTGCAGCCCACAGAGCGTACTAATGGCGGGAAGAGCCGTGTGTCCGTCTTTGTTTGTGTGCGCTGGCGTGTGTGTTGATTAGTGATTGGCTTAGAGAGGAGGGAAATGGATCAGAAGGATAAGCTTAAAAATATGAACAACTCTGAATGTTCCTAAAAGAAAAACGCATGTAAGCTCCAAACAATACGGTAAAAGTTGGGATGAAATCCTCATCGTGTTTTTCTTCTAAAAAATGCCAAGGTCATTTTAGTCTACGTACCTCCATGACAGTAAACTTCAACTCGTTTGAAATTCATACTTTTGTCCTCAAGCTCACGTTTTCGAAATATGAGCAGTTTGAAATCCAATAACGGAGCCAACCATCTATATACATAGAAAAGAAGTACCCAACGGAGAAAGAAACACGCTTAGAAAAAACGGTACAACACAATTTATTAATATTTCGGGTAATACCCTTTGTCAAAATAGACAAACAAACAGAGACATTAGCCGCTACTTATCTTCATATGCAGAAGGAATGTGGCCACATTCCTTCTGCATATGAAGATAAATAGCGGCTAATGTCTCTGTTTGTCTATTTTGACAAAGGGTATTTACCCGAAATATTAATAAATTGTGTTGTACCGTTTTTTCTAAGCGTGTTTCTTTCTCCGTTGGGTACTTCTTTGCATTTCACACGCTTGGCAGTCACCTTTTTGGTCTGGATTATCTATATACATAGGATATTCGAACAAAGAAAGAAACACGTTTAGAAAACAAGATGAGGATTTCATCCCAAAGTCTATCGTTTTGTTTGGAGCTCATATGCGTTTTTCTTTTAGGAACATTCAGAGTTTAGATTCATATGTTTAAGCTTATCCTTCTGATCCATTTCCCTTCTCTCTAACCCATCCTCTGATCAAAACACACCGCCGCAAACAAATAAAAAGGACACATGGCGCTTACCGCCTCTAGTACGCTCTGTGGGCTGGGGTAGCGACAGGAATTCCGAACAGGAAGAATAGCACGAGCAGCAAAATGACGTCACTATAAGCTTTACGTCATGACATTGTTAGTCCCACGACGCCGTGTACACAGTGGCAAATTAATTTTGATGTCAATTCAGAAACATTGTATAAACACTGACATCTGATGCTTTGCGACAGTTTAGGAACATTGTATAACACTGACGTGTTTGGCGCATTTACGTCACCGTCACTGTCTGATCATTTTCTAGAAGTCGAGAATTCTTACTTTTTTCTGCAGTGAATTACTTTTTACAAAAAAGTTGAAAAGGCACAAAGCTGGCTAACAAACTCATCCAATGTCAGCCTCCAAGCTAGCTATATTGAAAAATACGAGTGAATAGAACTAAAATTACGGACTCAAATGCGGGTCAACCGACTTTATATTTGTATAAACGGCAATTTTTCTCTTTAACGAGTCTACCATTTAAAATATGCTCGGAAGCTCTCCGAAATATGTCTCGATCAAAGCACTTCCTAAAGATTCAGGCCTGTACGTACAGAAACTCCGGAGATGCTTGTGTCTACATACATAGATACACACACACACACACACACACACACACACACACACACACACACACACACACACACACACACACACACACACACACACACACACTCTCTCTCTCTCTCTCTCTCTCTCTCTCTCACTCTCTCTCTCTCTCTCTCTCTCTCACACACACACACACACACACACACACACACACACACACACACGCACATACACACACACACGCACATACACACGGCGCTTCCTGCCAAATGCCAACTGCGCGGTCAGCGTAGCTAGACATGACGTAATTTGTATCGTGTTACTTCACTGTCAGAGTCTCATGTGTGCCCGCCTATATTCGTCATTTGCATGCTACGGAACGTGCTCCGACCAGCCCCATCTCAAAGTCTACCGTATTTTCAATACGGTAGACAAAAAGACAACTACAACGAAGTTTATTAAATTTCGTAATGGACATATAAACAGGTTGGCATATCACCAAAGAAAAACAATATGAGTATTTCATCCCAAAGTTTACCGTATTGTTTGGAGCTTATATGCGTTTATCTTTTAGGAATATTTAGAGTCGTTCATATTTTTAGGCTTATTATGCTGATCCATTTCCCTCCTCTCTAGGCCAACCTCTGATCAACACACACGTCGGCGCACACAAATAAAGACGGCGCTTCCCGCCATTAATACGCTCTGTGGGCTCGTGTATCGACAGGAATCCATCTCCTTCTACACTAACCCACCCTCTGATCCACACACACACTGCACACAGAAATAAGGACGGACAAATGGCGATTCCCGCCATTCGTAAGCTCTGTGGTCTGGCGTTGCATAGATCTATTCTGAAGAAGAATAATAGCACGAGCAGCGAAATGACGTCACTTCAAGCTTCACGTCATGGTATCATTAGTCCCATCACGCCGTGTTCATAGTGACGACTCAAGGTTATACGTCACTTATCGCAGTACTAACATTTGATGTACTAGAGAATCAAACTTTGCAATTTTCTTCCTGATTTTCAGACCTAGGGCTTACAGGTCACAATTTGACCTAATCATACCCTAGAGCCGGGACAAACAGCAGGCTTATGCAAACACTGTTTATGAAAATCATGCGGGTATTAATGAGAAGATAGTTTTTTTCGTCAAAGAAAAATTAAAGTTATGTTAGCTATTTACAAATGACTCCGAAAAAGTGGTGCAGAAAATTGTCTGATTTTCGCACCTTGGGTAGGTATCGTCAAACAAAATTTTGTAACGATTTACATGGTACAAGACTTGTATAGTGACGTAGCTGACGGTGGATGCAGCAAAACACAAAAGAATTATGCTGATCCAGTAAACGGTTCTCGAGATATAGCGTAAAACGTACCCTTTAAAATGTCCACGTTTTGACCCAAAATCGTCATATTTGGGAAAATCTCACCTTTAGGCTCCTGTATGACTCAGACTATAAGCCGTACAGAGTCCAAACTAGGTATTCACACTCCGACCACTGCGTAGATTGTGCCAATTTTTTTTCTGGGCTTGTACTACAAACGTCTATCCTGTGGCAGGCCGTTAAAAACGCCGAAGTTTGAAAATCTACCAAAGTCCATTTAGCTTGAGTCCCGGGTTTCAATCTTCAAAAGCTAATATCTCCTAGACTACTTAACCCTCTAACTTCAAATTTGGCCCTAATAAAGTTTATAAAAAGAGCTCTATGTGCATGAGTGTTTGTGCGACTTATCCGAAGGTCAAGGTCACACAAGGTCCAAATATATAATGAAATATACGTTTTCCCAAGATTTTAGCACTGATTTGGAAGCCTAATATGAATGCTTTATAATGCAACACAACATTATGCTTCCGAAGCAACCTTTGAAAACATTTTACAATGATCAAGGTCACTCGAGGTCACCCAACTCTTGAAAAGTGGTCTATGTGTGTCAAAGTTTTAGACTACGTATTTGCATCTCCTAACATGCATATTAATTAATAATAATAATAAAATAATTACGGTATTTATAATGCGCTTATCTTATAATAATTATAACTCTAAGCGCGCACTCACAACTCGCGCACGCATGCGCACGCATTAGACAACGAATCACGGACCACAAATAGTGAAATACATTACGACAGTCTGCTTAGGGTGGGGAGTGTGGTGGTATAGTGCTAGAACTGTTGAAAGAGGTGAGTTTTGAGGGCGGACTGGAAGGAGGAGAGAGAGTGTTTTTGACGGAGAGAGAGTGGGAGAGTGTTCCAGGTGGATGGACCGTATGCTGAGAAGGAGCGGGGGCCAAAAGTGCTGAGTTTGGTGCGGGGGACGTGGAGGCGGAGAGGGTCGGAGGCGGAGCGCAGGGAGCGGGGAGGAGTGTAGGGGTGAAGTAAGTTTGAGAGATAGGCGGGAGCGCAGTTGTTCAGGGATTTGTAGCAGAGAGCCAGAATCTTGTATTGGATGCGTTGGGGGATGGGAAGCCAGTGAAGGAGTTTGAGCAGGGGAGTGATGTGGTCGGATTTTTTCTTTCTGAGGACGAGGCGGGCAGCATTCTTCTGGACGCGCTGGAGAGTGAAAGTGGTGGAGTGAAGGAGGCCGGTAGTAGTCGATGCGAGATAGGATGAGAGAGACAGCAAGTTTGGTGGCAGCTTGGGTAGTGAGGTATTTTCTGATCTGACTGATGCGGCGGAGGTGGAAGTAGCATGCCTGGGCCGTGGCGGAGACGAAGCTGGTCATGGAAAGAGAGGAATCGAGGATAACGCCGAGGTTTTTGGCCGAGTCAGAGAGGGAGATTGGGGGGTGGGGGGGGGGGGGGGGTGGGGGTGGTGTTGAGAAGGACTGGGACTGCGGGACTAGGTGCTCATGATGGACGGACTCAGTTTTCACAACCTTCTGAAACTGGCCGGAGGAAGGTTTCTAACTCAGACTTTTCAGTGTGGCTACAGACTTTTCACCTTTTCGCTTACGCTATTAAATCAACAACGTACAACGCAGAGGGCTGTTTTAAAACGCATAGGGTACTAGCTCCGTTATGCGCTTAAAATTCATCCTTTCACAGGTCTACTGGAAATTGAACGACATTTTTCAGCCTCAGAACGTATTGAGTAATTCTCCACTGTTGGTGACTATTAGGGGTATAATCGTTCCGATCTAGCTAACGTCACAGACTTTGACCCAGTCTCAATTGTTTTGTCAGAATTTATTCTCATAATGTACACAGAAACAGCAAAGGCAGATAAGTTACAAATTTGACGCGTGCCTCATTAAAATGTGTGAAAAAAAAAATCCAAAATGTGACACAAAAAGAAAAGTGGAAAAAAATAGGTACCCCAAACAAACATTAACAAACAAACATAACGTGCGTTACGCATGGTGTTACACACTCAGAAACTGCAAGATTTACAGCAATATGATGATAAAAAGACCTTTAAAATCTTTCTGCTGGAGACAGTATAGCCTCACACAGGATAAATGTGAGTGTGTCTATCAATGTTTATTAGAGAATTATTTGTGTGTCAAAACATTACTACTTTACCTATTTCCTGGTCCCCTATGACCTTGGCCTTTGAGAGGGGTTACTGAAATTTGGTATGTTTATAAAGGTCTTGCCACAAAGTATCCTTGGGGCAAGTTTGAAGACTGTGGTTTGAATAGTTTCCGAGAAAATGCCAATGTTAAAGTTTACCCCGGACGTCGGACGACCTGGCCCAGAACATAAACTCGCTTTTGCTTGAACCACGTGAACCAACAAAATCAATAACATCCTTAAAAGAGGCAAAGGTACAAAAATTAATTAAATGTAAGTTTTATTTTAAATTTTATAACACATTTCAGACATGCCTGACGACTTACGCGACTTTTCACATTATTGAGGCAGACCACGTACAGCACAGTGACTGTTTCTCATCGCAGAGGACGTCTACGCCGTTTTCTCTAGATCCATGCAGTTTAGACAGACCTACTGGAAAATGAATGGCATTTGATTGGAACTCGGAACGCGTGTTGTTTTCCGGATTTTATGATAATCGGTATGAAGTCAGAAACAAATTCTACAGACTATCCCATGAATATGTCTTTTTTTTTTTTTTTTTTTTGGGGGGGGGGGAGGGGGTGGGGAGGGGGGGGGGGGGCAACACAATGCTTATAGCCAAGAATCCGACCTTTTCAGTGATTCTGACACGAAATTTGTAGACACACCAGCAGAGGCCATAGAGGAAAGAACATACTGTCATCGTGCACGCGATCAGTCTGGAGAAAACAACTCGCAGCTTGAACAAAAAATCGCGAATATTAACTGCCTACCACACACTCGTTTTGATGACTTATAGCTCGCCGAACAAAACAAAACAACAACAACAACAAAAATTAAAAAAGTAAAGGAGGCAACATAAACTGTATTATTCATTTTCTCATTTTCTTACCACATTTTAGACACGCCTGAAAGAAAGGCCTACTTGTCTTTTCACGTTAATGATTCAGACGACGTACAGCACAGTGACTGCTTTCTTCTGCGGAGGGCGTCTACGTTATTCGCTCTACAACCATGCAACTTACACAGATCTACTGGCAATTGAATGATGTTTACGTTGAGTCCCAGGCCATGTTTTATTTTCAGCGGATTTTGTGATATTCGGTAAAAGGTCTTGAAAATTGGCGAAAAACGCACGTTCTGCAGCGTAACTTTTGAATCCCTGAGACGTTTTAAAAAATATGCAACAAGCAGCTTTTAGCTAAGAATATGAGCTTTTCAATGGTTCAAACACGAAATCTGTAGGTTGAATGGCGGAAACGCCCTCGGCTGAAGAAACGAGTATGTGTTTTTAACATAATTGCGCGAACGTGATCTGCCCCGCAAAAAGTGCGCCACGGGATGAAAAACAAGTCGACACTCACTGTCTCCACACTGTTGTGGTAATGATGACTTAGTGCACAAAGAAAAAAACTAAATACATCTTTGGAAGAGGAGTAGACAAACTTTATCACCATGTAAAAAGTTTTCTTTCAAAGTCAAATTATTTGTATTTGGAGCGGGTTGAAAAACAGGTAAAAATCGCACTCTCAGCGCGTAGGACCCTCGCAAAACGTCAGGTTGCCGATACCTACCTAGGGCATACAGGTCACAATTGACCTAATCGTACCGACAGCCGAGACAAACTGTAGGCTTATGTCAATACCGTATATGAAAAATCATGCGAGTATTAATGAGAAGATTTTTTTTTTGTTTTGTTCGTAAACAAGATTCAACATCAAAAGGCAAAAGTGGCAAAGATTCTTCTGTCAGTTAACAATGGGATGACAGATTTTGAGAGTTGCATTAGAGCTGAACTGGGCGATGATGAAGAGATTGACTTTGACGGTGAAAACTCATCAGAAACTCGCAGAAAGGTCTCTGGGGAAACAGCACATGTGAATGAAGCAAGTAGCAAGTCAACAACACAGGAATCAATGAGCATGACAGAGAAAAGACGTCCAGAGCCTGATGACAATCTAGATAGTTTTGATGATGACAGTACTGCGTCAGCTCCTGTTTGAGGACCTTTGCTTACCAGGTCTGGCACTGACCTTGAAATATGTTACGATTGTGGTTGTGTTATCCTGTGAGAGCGTACATGTGTTATTCGTAGGTAACGATCCGATGTTTATTTGAGCTGTCACGGTTATGATTCACGTGCCTTTTTAGTAAGATTTTCTTTTGTTCGTTGAGTAGAGCCGATTTCGTTTTGTTGTGTTGAGTCCGGTGCGTTTTAGAAGGGTCGCACTGTCTGGTGGCCTCGTAAGTGTCACGTCGGGTAGTTGGCAACACTTCGCTACATTTTTCGCTACTTTTTGTTTTCCTGTGCGCGTGGATTGAGCAGCCTTTATTTTTGTTTTGGGAATGTTCTCGTACCTTTTTGAGCTATCATAGAACGTGGTGATAGGGATACCATACTTTTATGTGACTTAATTATACGCTAGAATTTAGAGCTGAAGTAAGCAGCCGAGTTTTTGTAGCCTGTTATAGTTTTTCTGGAAAGTTCATGTTAATGAGCTTCGGCTGCGTGTTTCGTTCTGATTGGTCGAGTTGTATGTTTTCCGTAGACGATTCTAGATTTTTGTAGTATATATAAGGAGGGCGCTGGGAAAGCCCGTTCGTACATTGTCTTGCTTTGTCAGTTGTAGAGACACGTAGTTTAGTGCGAGAGACGCTGTGTATGAGAAACTTTGTGTCGCAGTGTGGACATTGCAGAAGAGACTTTGTATCAGTAGTTTGTGCATTTGAAAGTGCATTACTGTATGGATAGCGCATCGCTGAATTAAATATTGTTGGAACTGTTACTCCAGTATTGTCTACATCCTTAAGCCACGTGTGAACGAGGTTTATTTTAAAGAACTCTACGTGTGTGTGTCTGGTGTGTTTATCATACTTCGACTACAACTCCACCACATAACAAAATATTATGGTCGATCCATCCCCTGTAACTGGCACAGTCGTTAGGTGACATCCAATACCCCTTTGGGATAAATGGGTTAACCCTTGTTCCCTTGTGTCAGCGATCACCGGTACTGTATAAAGAACCGCTGACTGTATGTATTGTTCAAGTTACAATGTAAAGGCAATGTAAATGTAAAATGTATAGTCTGTTACAATGTAGTATCATTCTCGAGCTGTCTTTCATTGAATCCCATATTCTTTCCATTGCTGTTGTTGTTTTTATTCTAGACGATAATAATGTCGATGATGATAATGATGCCAAAGTTGCTCTGATAGTATAGGTTGCTGTCGTTGCTGCGGTGGTTGTTAGGCTTAAACCGACGATAAGGTGGTTTCCACTGCGCCCCTTATTGAAAACGCTTCCATGTTGCTCTTTCTCTCTCTCTTGTTGCAGTGATGTCCACTTAAAAAGACTAAATTCTTTACATAGGAGAATGGCAAAATCAATTGTTCCCGACCCGCACTTGACGACCGAGGAAAAACTCAGTAAAGCTGGATTCCTGCCCCTTCAAAATCATTTTAAATATAACAAAGGGGTACTGATGTTTAAAGTGTGGAACCATAGCGCCCCAGAATATCTAACAGAGTTGTTTAAAAAATCAGATTCCTGCTATGGAAACATGAGGGGTCTTTATATTGTTCCAAAACCCCGAATAGATATATTTAAATATACTTTGTCATTTGCGGGTTCCACACTGTGGAACTCACTCCCACATCACGTTAAAGCCACTCCGACATTACCTCGTTTCAAGGCAAGTCTTTATAGGTATCTGACATTACTCAAATAATAATATCTAGTTATTCGTAGACACACGAATGTACGTGTATGTTCTAACAATCATGTGTATGTGTATGTGTGTGTGTGTGCGTGTGTGTGTGTGTGTGTGTGTGTGTGTGTGTGTGTGTGTGTGTGTGCGTGTGCGTGTGTGTGTGTGTGTGTGTGTGTGTGGACGCGTGAGTGCGTTTGTGCGCGGCGTATGCGCGTGTTTGTTTTTAGTGGACTATATATTTTGTATTACTGTGCTTTGATGTCCCTGTTTTATGTATATTTTGTACTTAGTTAGTCGTAGTTGTAGCACCGGCAGGTACGAAAAATGACATAGTCACTGACTGTGTTAATATCTTCACCGTTGTAAAATAAAGATTCATTGAAGTATTAATTTAATGCCCTGACGATAGAAGGAATTAATTTTTTTCATGTGAACTTCGCTGCATCCATCCCAGATGGTAGAACTGTAGTCACAATGCGTTTTAATATGCGCATGGAAAAAGAGTTTACGAATATCAGTATTGGCTTATGGCGTAGTTTTGATAACAGGAACAGATTTTTGGAGATTGTTTTGCATATAGAGTCAGTACGCGGTTCCCAGCTTAATTGGTTGTCCACGATAACGTTTAATAAACGATGCCTAGTTACATGTTCTACAGGCTGGCTATCTAAGGAGAGTGTTAAAAGTGGTAGGTCATGCTGGTGTTTCTGACGTGTAGTAACTAACATGCTCTTTGTCTTTGGAATACTAATAATCATGTGATTATCACTGCACGAGCCTGCTACTTCATCAAGACTTTGTTGGAGTACCTTATTAATGGTTGCGATATCTTTATCAGATGTGTGTATGGTCATGTTATCTGCGAACAGATCGCAGTTTGCGTCTAAATGAGATATGCACAGTGGCAGATCATTAATAAATAGATTAAAAAAAGAAGAGCCATAGAATAGACCCCTGTGGAACACCGCAAGTTACTAACCCGTCAGACAAATATTTGCCATTTAGCAGTACTTTCTGCGTTATATTCCTGAGATAGGAAGATATAAAGGAGACAGTATTTGAGCCAATGTGATACAATGGTAGTTTTTGTAGTAGGATAGAGTGGTTCACAAGATCAAAAGCTTTTTTTCAGGTCAAGAAAGATTGTACCTGATACGTTACTGTCATTTATAGCAGAGAGCCAGTTATCAATTAACTGACTGAAGGCAGTTTGGCACGAATGTAAAGGTCAAAATCCTGATTGTGCTGCAGTTATCAGATGGTTTTTGTTACGTGTTGAGTCGTAGTCGTAGTATGATATCACACCAGACGCACGCACGTAAGGTTCTTTTTAAAAAAAACTTCACTCAGCTGCAACCCGTCACAGGTGGCTTAAGGATGTAGACCACACTGGAGTAACAGTTCCAACAATATTTAATTGCATTGATGCGATCTCCAAACAATGCAATCACAAATGCACAAACACCGATACAATGTCTCCTCTACAATGTATCCACGCTTTTGACACATTGCGGCTATCAAACAATGTACACACTATACACTGCATAACTCCGTCACTGTCAATGTACACATGCGCTTCTAAACACAGTCTTTTATATTATCAGACTTTCCAGAATAATCCAGCAAATTCATACAACGCAACCAATCGGAACGGAACACGTAACCGAAACTCATATAATATTGATGAAAAAGAACTTTCTAGAATAGACTACAATAGTCTACAAAATTTGACTGTTAATTTCAACCCCAATTTTGGGTAACCCCGGTGTGTAATGACGTCACACAAGAGTACGCTACACACTTCACGACCTTGCCCGAATTCTCCGGAAGTTTCACGACTTTTCGTAATGCATACTGGCTGCTAACTTCACGCGCACAGAAAACAATGATGATTATTCGAGCGGTTGCTAGACTCTTCGGGATTCAACTCCGTGTATCAAAAGACAATCAATTCCGCTCTCTGTGCGAACGATAGCGAATCTTACTAAAAAGGTACGTGATTCGTAATCATGATAGCTCAAATAAATATCGGATCGTTTCCTACGATTAATTTATGCATGCTCTCACAGAACAACACAACCACAATCGTAACAGTTTTGCTCCAAAAAGTTTAGAAGATGAGTATGGATATGTTTCTCAAGCGGTTTTGAAATACAGGATAATATGGAAATGGGTCTGTACTCGTTTAGGTTGCAGAAATCTTTGCTTTTAGGAAGAGAGATTACCTTCGCTTTTTTTTAGCTCGTCGGGAAAAAACGTTATGTCTAATCGATAAATTATAAATAAGAGATTTGACGACGTAGGGCAGATATAGTTTTAATATCTGACTACTAATACCATCTGAACCGCAAGACGATTTGTTCTTTAAACTGGAAATAGATTTGCTACATCTAGGACATTCATAAGCGGTACTAAAAATGGGCCGCAGGCTCTCTGTTGACTATGGTGACGTAGTTGATGAGAGCAAGTGTAGTTTACAGGGTTAGGTGTATTTGACTTCGCCAGTTTGAGCAACAGTTATGAAGTGAGCGTTGAACGCATCTGCAGTAAGATCGGGCGGAATATTAGGCGATCGTTTTCTGTTATCTTTGGTGAAATTGTTTATTTCTCGCCAGACTGAACGATGTCTTTGCCGTCGGCAATAACTTGAGAGAGAGAGAGAGAGAGAGAGAGAGAGAGAGAGAGAGAGAGAGAGAGAGAGAGAGAGAGAGAGAGAGAGAGAGAGAGAGAGAGATGAATAATGAACAATGAACCTTTATTTTCCAACGGTAGAAGTTATTGGTAACAGGACCAGTTTTCAAACT
Source organism: Semisulcospira habei (assembly GCA_036245525.1). NCBI lineage: Eukaryota > Metazoa > Mollusca > Gastropoda > Semisulcospiridae > Semisulcospira > Semisulcospira habei. Next base: position 137,009,532 of record BTPG01000006.1, read on the forward strand.
TGCCGTTGCTACATCTACTACATAAATGACATAGACATGTAAACATACACATACCACACACTGACGCATGTATGCACTCGCTCACGCACGCACGCCCGCACATACGCACGCACACGCACGCTCACACACACACACAAACACAAACTTGCACACGCACGCACTTAGACACACACGCACACATATACACACACGCTCTCGGACACGCACTCCAGACATACGTACGCGCATAATGCGTACGCACAAAAATATAAAATGAGTAAAAATGCAAAGTAAAGCAATACACAGAAAATCATTAAGTACATTAGAATTATATGTGCTCTCTCTCTCTCTCTCTCTCTCTCTCTCTCTCTCTCTCTCTCTCTCTCTCTCTCTCTCTCTCTCTCTCTCTCACACACACACACACACACACACACACACACAGCACGCACACACACACACACACAGCATGCACGCACACACACACACACACACACACACACACACACACACACACACACACACACACACACACGTGAGCACGCGCCCAAAAATATCGCGTACACACATATGAAGGCAAAAACATTATACATAGTACATGCAGTATTCAATGTTCTCTTGACACTCAGATATTATGGTCCACTGTATATTATATAAAAAC
>BTPG01000006.1:137012668-137210168 GCA_036245525.1 Semisulcospira habei
ATGTAAGCTGGTGTTTTTCCTACTGTGGCCTTATATACCATTCATCATCATCATCATCAGTCCCTTGCCCGAACTGGGCGTTGGGGGGACTGAAAGGCAGCAGCAACAGACAGTGCTCTCCACTGAGTTCTATTTTGGGCGGTGGCAAGCAAGTCTGGCATCTCGAGTTCGGTCCATTCTTTTATGTTTGCGACCCAACTCTTTCTCTGACGACCTCGCCGACGACTTCCTTCGAGAGTGCCTTGGAGGATAGTCTTGGACAAGGTGTTGTGTCGGGTCACGTGGCCAAACCAAGCAAGCTTGCGCCGTTTCACGGTTGCCAGAAGGGGTTCATGTGGGCCCACCAGGGAAGTGACGATGCTCCGTACATGTTCGTTGGTCTTGTGCTCGCGGTACGAGATGCGGAGCAACTTCCTCAGGCACTTGTTCTCAAAGGCCTGGATTTTCTTTTCTGAGTCTGCAAGCAGTGTCCAAGTCTCACAGCCGTAGAGTAGAATAGACACTACGAGGGACTTGTAAAGCCTGTACTTGATGGTGAAGCTGATGGAGTTACTTCGCCATATCCTGTCCAGCCTGGCCATTGCGGATGTTGCTGTACCTATCCTGATACGGATCTCTGCTATGCACCTACCGTCTTTGGACAGGGTGGCTCCCAAGTACTTGAAGCTATTGACCTCTTCTAGCTTCTGGCCGTTCATGTGAATGTTGCTGCTGCTGTCGCTTGTGGTGTTGATCATCACTTTGCTTTTATCCGTACTGATCTCCATGCCATAAGACCCTGCGCTACTTGAAAGTTTGTCTGTCAGGTTTTGGAGCTCACTATTGCTGCCTGCCATGAGGTCAATGTCGTCTGCGAATCGAAGATTGCACAGGGATCTGCCACCAATAGAGATTGAAGTATGGTGGTCGTGGAGGGTTTCCTGCATGATCTTCTCCAGGAATATGTTGAAAAGGACAGGAGAGAGCAGGCATCCTTGACGGACACCGATCGTCGTCCTGAAGAACTCGCCTGACTGATTGTTAAGTAGAACCGCGCTACCATTACTAACTTATTAAAAACAAAGTGTTGACGGAGAGGGAGCATATGAAGTAAAGCAAGTTTTTCGTCGGTTCTGCTTTGTTGTGGAATGTTTTTATCTAATATAAGTTTCGCTGCTCGCCTATGGAGTGAGTTTAATCTTTTTAAATTTGCATCGCTACAGCCATCCCACACAGATGAGACATAATCAATATGCGATTTAATGTGTGCATTATAGAATAGTTGTCTTGTTTTTCTGTCAGTGAAATATTTTAGTTTAGCAAGAAGAAACAAATTTCTTGAGACCACCTTGCATATCTTATCTGTTTGGCTCTGCCAGCTGAGACAGTTATCAATGTGTGTGCCAAGTACTCGATGTTCTTTAACTTGCTGAATTTTTTCTGATCCCAGAAACAAGTTCAAAGGAAGGGGATTGAGCTGATGTTTTTGTCTGGTGGCGACGAGCATGCACTTTGTTTTACCAGTGTTTGGAATCATGAAATTATCCGCACACCATTTTGATGTAACATTTAGACCCTGCTGAAGGGTGAGGTTGACACTGAAAACATTTGCATCAGAAAAGTCTAATGTGCCATCATCTGCAAAAAGGCTGCAGGTGACTCCAGTGGGAGAAATATGTAGAGGAAGATCATTTATAAAAAGAGAAAATAATAAGGGGCCGAGTATTGATCCCTGTGGCACACCATGACGAATTATACCCTCTGCAGATTGTTTGCCATTTACAAGAACAAATTGAGTTCTATTCTCTAGGTATGACTGAAAAAACGCCACAGCGTTGTTACTAAGCCTATATGCTCTAAGTTTCTGTATAAGTAGATTATGATTGACTAAGTCGAAAGCTTTGCTAAAATCTAAGAATACTGTCCCTGTCGTTTGCAGTTTGTTCATTGCATCGAGCCATCTATCAATCAGATGAATCAGCGCTGTATGACAAGAATGGCGTTGTCGAAAGCCTGATTGCAAGGGGTGTAAAACTTGATGATTTTCCAGGAACTGTTGTAAATGCTGGTGAATATGTTTTTCTATTGGTTTCGACAAAGTCGAAAGTAAGGAAATGGGCCTAAAGTTATTTGGCTCAGAAAGATCTTTAGTTTTGGGCAAAGGAATGACTTTTGCTTTCTTTAGGCTGGACGGAAATGTTCCCTGTCGAATACAAAGATTGTAAATATACGTCAGAGAATCAACGACATATGGGAGAGCTAGTTTTAGTATTGCAGTACTAATGCCGTCATGACCAGTTGATCTCTTATTTTTTAGCTGAGATATCGTTTTACCAACGTCATAAACCGTTGTAACAGGAATGTTGAAAATACTTGACTTGAGCTTTTCGGCACAGAATTTATCAAGTACGTCTGATATCTGTGACATGTTTGGACAACTTTGTAATAGGACATCAGCAGCAGATAGGAAATGCTTATTAAATGTATCTGCTGAAACACTGGTGCATGCCGGTTTTTGTTTAGATTTTGTAAATGTGTTCAGGGCGCGCCACACTGTAACTGTGTCCCTTTTCTCATCAATGATCCTTTTAAAGTGACACTTTTGGGCTTCACGAACAAGATATTTTACCTTATTTCGCTGTTTACGATAGGCATCAAATTCCTTGTGTTTTTTAAGTTCATTACGAAGTGACATAGCATCCTTGATATTTTTATTTAACCACAAGGGAGGCTGTGCACTTTTTACACGTTTTTCTCGGTATGGTGCATGTTTATCCAGTACACTTAGAAAAAGCTCATACCATTCTGCAAGCGCAGAATTCGGATCCGTGTAATTATAAACGTGACTGAAACATACTTGACAGAGATCCGATAGGAAAACATCTTTGTTAAAGTGTTTATAAGATCTGAATTTAATAGTGATGTGTTGGTGATTTTTTGGGCGTCGGTCACCTTTCAGAGCCCAGCTACAACAGACGGGGTAATGGTCACTAATAGCAACCTCGGGCACCTGCACCCCTAATACTCTAGTCTTGTTGTTTGTGTAAATATGGTCGATCAATGTTGAGGAACTGGCAGTTACTCTTGTTGCTTTAGTGACCAACTGTTTGAGACCAAACAAAGTAAGAGTAGTTTCCCAAGCAGGATTGGAAGAAAACAAATTGATGTTAAAGTCGCCTAAGATTAATAGATCAGAAGTACATTTGGTTGCATTGTCCATCATTTCCGTAAATGTGTCATACCATTCAAAAGTGGCTGAGGGATTTCGATAAACAAAGCAGATTAATAACGGGGTGGCTTTCCTTGCTTTTAGTTCAATCCAAACGCTTTCCACTAGGTCTGATTCTAGATCTGTCCTTCTTCGAGCGCAATCCCTAATTGAATTGTTTAAATACACGGCTATACCCGTGTGTTTAGGGGAAACAGGATCGCGACGAAATACATGAAAACCCGGGATAGAAATGGCTTCATCACTGATGTTAGAGCACAATCGTGATTCAGTTATTCCAAACACATGAAAAGCGTTTGGTTGACTCAACATCACACATAAATCTGGAACTTTGTTATACAAATGATATATATTTAAATGTCCTATAAGCAAATGATGCGTATCAGGCTTGTCTGTAGACATAACTGATGTAGAAAGATAACAATAAATCAACACCTATGAGCCAAGAGCAAAAGATATATATTATTGTATAGACGTGTGTTGTTTTTCAGTGCAGACAAGGAAAAACAAGGCAGTCTATACGTTGACACACTACAAGTTCAATGTGTCTTGACCAACTGTCCAGTGAGAGAGAGAGAGAGAGAGAGAGAGAGAGAGAGAGAGAGAGAGAGAGAGAGAGAGAGAGAGAGAGAGAGAGAGAGAGACAGAGAGAGAGAGAGAGAGAGAGAGAGAGAGAGAGAGAGAGAGAGAGAGAGAGAGAGAGAGAGAGAGAGAGAGAGAGAGAAATGAAATGAAATTGAAATGAAATGAAACTTTATTTCTCAAGGATAAATGATTAGGTACACAGACCTTTTTTCAATCATGTCCTTGCACACGCACTCACACATCAATCTCACGCGCATGACTAAGACTAATAAAACTGGAAAGGCAAAACGTGAGCAAAAAAAAAAGTTAGCAGTCAGAGAGAGAGAGAGAGAGAGAGAGAGAGAGAGAGAGAGAGAGAGAGAGAGAGAGAGAGAGAGAGAGAGAGAGAGAGAGAGAGAGAGAATGAATCAATGAATCAATGAATCAATGAAACTTTATTTTACAACGGTTTAGGCATTGACATCGTCATCGACACAGCCATTTTACAAACCTGCCGTTGCTAACAACTACAAGACTAACTACAAATATACATACATATAAGTAAACATAATACTTGCAAAGCGATGACAACACTATTCTCATAGACAGACATACTCATAGACTCACAGACACCCCCCACCCCACCCACCCCCCTTCACACATAGACAGAGCTAAGTAGTCCAAATGATAATTGAAAAGGATAACAGACTTAATTGGGAATAAATTGGGCCCAGCATAAAAAGAAACATATAATACAAGTGGTTGAGTCATCCCTACGAGTGATCCACAAAATATTTGAAGAGACCCTTTTTAAAACAGGCTAGCGAGGAGGCGGATTTTACATGGTCTGGAAGGGCATTCCAGATAAGTGCCCCTGAGAAGGATAAGCTAGTTTTATATAGATCGATCCTTGGTTTTGGGACTATGAAAAGCTTTCTGATGTTTCCAAGCTTGGACTCAGACTTACGGAACAAAGTGGAGATGTACTCAGGTGTTTTGCGTTTCCACACTTTGAACATAAAGATTGCTTTGTTATATTTAAAATGATCTTGAAGTGGCAGGAGACCTGCTTTTGAGAGCTTTTCTTCAGTGCTAAGGTGTTGATCAGGGCAGATTATTTTGGCCGCTCGTCTGTGTAGGGAATTGAGTCTCTTTAAATGGACCTCACTACACCCATCCCATACCGATGACGCGTAATCGATATAAGAACGTATGTGAGCGTTATAAAATAGTTTACGGGTATCTGAATCAGTATAATATTTCAGTTTTGATAACATAAAGAGATTTTTGGCTACTATTTTGCATAAGGCGTCTGTATGAGCTTGCCATTTTAGCTGACTGTCGATTTTAATCCCCAGTACTCGATGTTCATTTACCTGTTCTACCTGACTACCTTTAAGTGAAAGGTTAAGTAATAGAGGCATTATCTGCTGTTTTTGGCGCGTGGCGACTACCATCGATTTCGTTTTGGCTGGATGAACAACCATATAATTGTTTATACACCAAGCTGAGAGAGAGAGAGAGAGAGCCAAGGAAACACTTTGAGAGAGAGAGAGAGAGCCAAGGAAACACTTTGCGACTAGATACGCTCAGTCATAGGGTTGTGAGCTTCTAGTTCCGATTCTGGACATTTTCTGTGTGCCGATAACAATTTTTTAATTATGATTCTGATTTTGTTTTTATGTCTCAACTAGGCCTTTTTTTTTCCGGCAGACACTGATGCAGTTTTTATGTACTTGTCAATACATTGTAAAAAAAATGAACATGTCGTAACACCAACATGAAACTCCTCACTCATGCGCTTTTTAACATCTTCCAGTTGGACACGAACTTATGAGGACCCCATTAACACATTTGGGTATAAACACCATATAAATGCAGCATTTCTCAGGTATCGGGCAATACAAACCCAAACACATATAATAATAATAATAATAATAATAATAATAATAATAATAATAATAATAATAATAGCGAGCAGTAATTATTATCATTGGTCTTTCCAGTCTTAGTCTAACCTGACAAGAAAAAGACAATAGCACCAACCAAAATAAACCACCTTGTGTGTGTGTGTGTGTGTGTGTGTGTGTGTGTGTGTGTGTGTGTGTGTGTGTGTGTGTGTGTGTGATGGTGTGTGTGTGTGCGTGTGTTTGTGCGTGCGCGTGCGAGTGTGAGTGTGTGTGTGTGCGCGTGCGTGGTGCGTGCGTGTGTGTGTGTGCGCGTGCGTGCGTGCGTGTGTGTGTGTGTTTTGCCGTGAGTAGAAGCAAAAGAGAGACAGACAGGTGTACAGACCGATAGATTAACCCTTTGCGTGTCGGTAGCGGTTTTAGTCGCGATGATTCCTCTAGGAATCATCGCGACTAAAATCGCTACCGACAAGCAAATGGTTAAAGGAAAAGACAAACAACCGTAGTTCATTTTATACGTTTGTTGTTTTGCCTTTCTATATTCTATATAATGCCTTATACAACGAGAAAACTGATATCGGAGGAGTATGAAGCGGCAGGGTTAACTCATTCTGCCCGCGACACACCGCGGCAGGATATGGCTCGACCATGATAGTTCAAGGAGGTGGCAGAATAGCTTGGCGCCTATAGGCGCCAAGCTATTCTGCCACCACCCTTGAACTATCATGGTCGATCTGTCTCCTGAATTGTAATGCAGTCCTCAGAGGATAACTCCAAAATGTGGGTATTTCGTGAATTAACTCATTCAAGGCGCCCTGCATCAATAGCTGTGAAGTGTATAGAGTTGCCGGCAGCAACGCTATAGGACACTTCCGCGGCTTTTGATGCGTTGCACATTGAATGAGTTACGTACGTCGAGTTCTCTGCGCTAACAAGTGTTCTTTCTGCCCCTTCAACCGATAAGTGTGTGTCAACAATTCTGATGTTGCCCTTTACACCGCTTCAAGATCAACGGGTACTGCGTTTGCGCTGCATGAGTACAAGTACACAATTCCGGGTTACACAGCGGTTCACGGAACATAAATGTAAATACGTGCATCGAGACAAGGGACTGCGGGGGTGCATGAGGATTTATTCCTCTTGTAGTCGGTTGGTTTTTGCTTTTTATTGTCAGTGTGTGTATTTCAGAAGGGGTAAAGGTGCGTCCAAACAGACGCGTGTGAGATAACGGAATGTAAGTAAGTCATCCGTTTAACGGACTGTTTACGGCATGCACATTGTTGGTATTAGGTTCTGCAGTGCTCATAGTGTCATAAGTTCTGCCGCTATTTAGCAAAAGCAGTTCATTTCACCAGTTCATTTTGTGAAAAGCGAAATTGTCATTGTTATACAATGAAAATTTCCCTTTTCTCAGAAACGGACCTTGGACCTTTTGCTCAAACCGATGTCACATTTGTTTAATTTGCGGTCTAAGTTGCGTTTAGAAATTCTGTGTCAAATTTGTCTGATGGATAATTTCTCGTCTGCCCTGAATCTTTGCCTGCAGCGCAAGATCGGCTCCACTACCTTGAATAGCCAGAGGCATATAGATTCTCATGAGCCTGTGCGACTGCACTTGCTGGGGCTCTTGAGAATCTATGCCCCTTACTAAAAAAGATCTACTTAAGCTGTGAGGTGTAATTTCGGGAAAAGCGATCGACAGAGTAAGACAATCGAGTTGCTAGCTCCTTCAAGAGGCCCCGCTTCAATAGATGCATCGGGGCAACACTATACGACACTTTAGCAGCTATTGATTCGGAACGCCTTGCACGAGTTAAATTTTGCAGTGGTGCGGAGACAATGGCTGCGTTCTTCCTTTTCAACGTGTTTTGTCTGCACTTTGTGCTGTGTTTGTGTGTGATAACAAGCGCAGAACGTGTTAACATTACTGTCCCTGGTATTGGAGAGATCGTCGGTGAAACGGAGACTGAGACGTTGCCGGATGGTGTTCAAGCAACTATAGCATTGTTCAGGGGAATTCCGTACGCTGAACCGCCCGTGGGAGAACTGCGCTTCGCCAAGCCTGTGCCCAAGGGCAATTTGACAACGCCATTTCGGGCGCTAGAGTTTGGCCCAGCATGTCCGCAGCATGATAATGTGACCATGTCTGAGGATTGTCTGTACTTGAACGTCTATGCATCTTATGAAAATCTGCTGAGTGCTCCTAACGTATCAAAGCTGGTACCAGTTTTTGTCTGGATTCACGGTGGTGCGTTTGTGTCTGGACAAGGAACACGGGACCCGAGGCGACTCGCGACTGTGGGAAATATTGTCATTGTGACCATCAACTACCGCCTGGGCGCACTGGGCTTCCTCACAACTGACGACAAGCACGCGCCGGGTAATTTTGGACTGTGGGATCAGCGACTGGCTTTCCAGTGGGTCAAGGACAACATCGCGGCTTTCGGTGGAGACCCGGATCAGATCACCATCGGCGGGGGATCCGCGGGTGCTTACTGTGTAACACACCAGGCTCTGTATCCTCCTAACAAGGGCCTGTTTCAGCGCTTTATCTCGGCAAGCGGCACTGCCATCTCGGCGAGCACAACAAGAACGAACGCAGGTATCTACGCAAAGTTACTCGCCGACAAACTCAGTTGTGGCACCTCCAGCACACTGCAGATTGTCAACTGTCTTCGTGAGAAGAGCTATAAGGACATTGTTGGTGCAAACCTGGACATTCAAGCTCCGTTTGAACTGGCGTGGAGCCCGGCCATAGACGGGGAATTCGTGATGGAAAACCCACGTGACCAGATCGTCTGGCCTCCTTCTGATGCCGATTTAACTTTCCTCGCGTCTTTGGACGCCATGTTTGGAACCACGTCAGAGGAGGGAAGCGTGAGCTTTGGAATCTGGGTGGAAGACATGGCCCGAGACCTCCATCAGTCCGTGGAGAAAGGCGTGTCTGAGCAAGTGTTTGACAAAGTCGTCCACGATATCCTGGTTTCGGAAAAGCAAAGCCCAGACAGAATTATTGTGGACGCAATCAAGTACGAGTACCGTGACTGGCAAGACCCCTCCAGCCCGGCCACACTGGGACAGAGCACTGTGGATCTGCTGACCGACAGACAATGGTTCATTCCCAACGTCGTCTTCTCCCGAAACCACGCCGCCAACAACACCCACACTAACACCTACCTCTTCCAGTTTGATATGCCACACCAAGTGGGCTTTACTTACGGCTACCCGTGGCTGAGCGGAGCTGTGCATGTTCAGTACGGACCCTACGTTTGGGGCCTGACAGAAATAACCCTGAATCTGTCCAAGGAGAGTGACCGAAAAGATTGGGAGCTGGCTAAGGCGCTGATAACCTACTGGAGCAATTTCATCAAGACTGGGTAAGTGTAAAAAGTCTGGCACTATACTGACGAGCAAAAGAAATGCGACATTTTTGGAATCATCGGAAACACTTACTGACCTGAGGACGGACAGACGAAAAAAGTTACTCACTTATCCATGCATTCATTCATTCACTCACTAACTCACTCACAGGATCTGGGTGGCTCAGGTAATAAAGCGTTCGACTCTCGTACGAAAGGTCGTTTGTTCGACTCTAGCTGGGGGTCAAAATTTGTTTAGACCCTATTCGGTGTCCCGTCTTTAACATTACCTTCGTGGTGGACAAAAGATGGTAACGCTTAACGCTTTAAATAAGTCAGTCTCGCACACTATACTCACTCACTCGCTCCGCCGCTGGTGAGTTCACGTTCTCTCTCTCCCTAAGTCACTCATTTATTCGATCATTCGTTTATTCGATCGTTCATTGATTGATTGATTGATTGATTGATTGATTGATTGATTGATTGATTGATTGATTGATTGATTGATTGATTGATTGATAGAATCACTCACTCATTCTTTCATTCATTTCTTTATTCATTCACACGTTCGTGCATTTTCGTCAAAGAAAAAACGTTAAACGTTTAGAGCTTACCGTTTTTTGTCCGCCACGAAGGTGATTTCAAAGACGGGGCACGAATAAGGTGTATTGTCCAATAAGTAACGTTTGCACCACTTCAAGTTTTTGAACATTTCTGAACAAAAACAACATCAACAATAAACCATTTTCAGCAATAGGCAATAACCAGCAAAGAAACAAACGCTTCCTATATAACACTGACCATAAGTCTATTACTGTAAGCATAGTAATAGACTTGTGCACTGAAAAAACAAAAACAAACGTGTTGTTCTTCATTTTCTGAATCGAGTTTCTGTCTTTGTTAATTTCTAGCACGTTGCGTATTTGGCAGTGACTCTTTCGTGACTGGTGTGAATAACGTATCCTTACATTACCTATATTCCATCCTCAGTGATCCCAACCGTCCAGTGCAAGTTGAGGAGCATTGGCTGCCCTTCACTGTACAAGATGAGCACTACCTGTACCTAGACACTGACGTCATTTCCGCCCGGAAGCGATGCAAAGCCAGGCGCGTCGCTTTCTGGTTAGACTACCTTCCTGAATTCACAGCAGCGTCGTCGGGTAACGTCGAAAAAAATACAGGCGAATGTCAGCCGTCCAGTGGCCAGCGACTTCATGCCAACGTTTTCGGATTACTGTGTGCTTTAGTTTTGTTGAAATAACCAGCAAAGTCAACCCCGATAACAAGAACACATTAGTTTACGTCGGTAAACTGGTTTGTCCCTGTTCTTTTGAGGGGAAACGCGCTTCGGTTTAAGTTTTGTCTAATTTTTGGTGATTAACACATTCTATCCCAGGACCGAAATCCACAAAGTTTGAAGGTTTCCCTCTGTATTACACTTCTACAGACAGATCGAGCATGATAGTTCAAGGGTGGTGCCAGAATAGCTTGGCGCCTATGGGCGCCAAACTATTTTGGCACCACCCTTGAACTATCATGCTCGATCCATGTATTGCTATAGTGTGTCGAGGCTTAATAAGTTAAGTGTAACATGTCAGCACAGCCCTACCTTGGCTTTTGGAGGGGCAGGACTCAGTTGCACGAGAGAACTTAGTCCTGCGCAAGCCACAAAGCCGCCAGTGTGCTGTGCTACAGCGGAGCACCTTGCTTATTTACTTGCGCAGCATTTTACCCATAGGGGTCCGTGGATAGTAGCTTTGACTAATGCAAATCCACTGCGCCACCGCGTGCGCGCAAGCGCCTATACTAAGCTCAAGACTAAATACATAAGAGTCCGTGGATAGTAGCTTTGACTAATGCAAATCCACTGCGCCACCGCGTGCGCGCAAGCGCCTATACTAAGCTCAAGACTAAATACAAGGGAGAAAACGAACAAGCCCGCGAAATTCTAGCTGTGACCGGAAGTATCCCGGACCTCTTTCACAACATACAGAGTTGAACGTTAAACCCTTTAGTAGAGAGCCGTGAAAGAGGCCTCTATGCACTGCAGTGCATCCATTGTTTTCTGCCGTGTTTACTCTAAAGTCGAAGAGAATTACTCGAAAAGATATTGACAACTGAGCAGTGTTTAAACCAGACTCCATTAAATTAGACCTTTTTGGGCTGGGGGAAATACATACCTATATTCCATAAGCCAGTCTTGGCTACTGTGCCCCTCCCCCCCCCCCCTCCACAATACTCTTATTGATGGGATTCAAAGTGTACCTTAGAATGTCCGGAGATGTTTAAGCCATGTTTCCCCTAAAATCCTTAGGAACACACCAGATATAAAGCCGATGGCGCAAGGGTACCCCCATTCACGCTCTCCACGTACCCTAAAGTGAGCCGTGAGAAACATTTTCCTCTAAATAAATCAAAATTTATTACAGGAGCCCAAATCAGGCAATACTATGTTAAGGCATACCTTCTGCGTCCTCAGCAAAAACAGAATGAAAAAATATTGAATCTGTGGCTCACAGTGATGGTTTTTGTTCACCCAGTAAATGGCCATTTCAGCGAAATCGAAAAAACAAATGTTTTCGATGCCCTCAGAAATTTTGAATAAAACTGATATGTCTTTTTTTAAAGGTTTTATTGGTTAGGGTAGAGTACCACAGTTACTCCCAACCTGATTTTATTATGCTGTGATGCATTTAGGTCAACAGTGGCTGAATCTGCTGTCCTATCCCTATTTTACCAGTACGCATAAGAACGCAAAATGATCCCAAAAATTGCTTGCGTCATACTCCTCTGTTTAAATATTTTTGTTTCCAGTTTTCTTAACAAAGTATGCATATTGAGTATAAAAATTTGTGATCATTTCATTAATTTCAATGAGATCCATCAATTTGATTGTATCTATTTTGGATTAAGAACATAAAAGGGGAGGGGGAGGGGGGCGGGGGGAGTCTGTAAACAGGGGCTGCTGCTAAAGCTTCTACTGTCTGGATTTAGAGGCATGATGTACTGATGGCTGAAAGACTTCCTCTTCAACAGAATTGCATGATTGAAGTCGATGGCTCACTCAGAAGTCTTGTCAAACTCAGGGAAGATGGTATCTCAGAGAGGTGTCATGTCTCCGATCCCTTTAATGCCCGTAAAATATGTGGAACGTTGGACTGTATTCTACAGTCTTGCTGTTCTATTAAAAAGAAAGTTCTTCAATGACAGCCCTTTTTACAGACGTTTCCCCCCTTTTTATGCTTTAACAAAAAAAAAAAAAAATAATTACAATTAAATTGATGGGTCACGTTGAAATTAATGAAATGAATCACAAATTGTATGCTCAGTGTGCATACTGTGTTAAGAAAACAGGCAACAAAAATATTTAAACAGAGGAGTATGATATAATCAATTTTTATGATCATTTTGCGTTGCTTTGCGTACTGGTAAAATGGGGGTAGGGCAGCAGATTCAGCAACTGTGGCCCCTAAATGAATCACAGCATTATAAAAGCAGGTTGGGAGTAACTGCGGTACTCTATTCTAACCATTAAAGCCTAAAAAGACCTATCAGTTGTATACAAAATTTCTGAGGGCATCGAATACAACGTACGTTTCCGAATTTGGCAATTTTAAATTGAAAAAGCTATCATTCACCACCACAGACGTATCATAAAGGATGCCGACTTTCCTCATTTTCTTGCACTTTATGCTCAAATTATTGAAACTTAATGGGTAAAGAGAGGTCAAAATGAAATGGAATAACTTTAGTATTTTTTTATAATTAATTTTGTGTATTTTTACAACTTGGGGGTAGGGATACAAATTCAATCAATGTGGCACTCATAGTAATCACAACATCACCTAGTCAAGTTTATAATATTTTTGACATCCTGTTTTAATGATGTAAGCTGAAAATGGACTGCCAGTGCTTTTTTCTTTTGCGATTTTGAGGAAATGGCTATTTACTGTGTGCACAAATACCTTCACTGTGAGCCACAGATTCAATATATTTTTTTATTCTGTTTTTTTTTTTTTTTTTTTTTTTTTTTTTTTGCAGAGGAGGCAGAAGGTGTGCCTTAAGATAATAATGCCTGATTTGGGCTTCTGGAATGAATTCAGATTTATTTAGAGGAAAATGTTTCTCAAGCTCATTTTAGCATCCGCGAAGAGCGTGAAAGGGGGTATCCTTGCGTCATCGGCTATATCTCTGGTGTGTTCCTAAGGAATTTATTGGAACATTGCTGAAACATCTCAGGACATAGTAAGGTACACTTTGAAACCCATCTTATTGAGTACTGGGAGGGGGGGGGGGGGGAGGGGAGGGAGGTGCACGGTAGATCGGGCTGGCTCTTGGACTACCGGCGCGACTGCTGCGTGCAGCCCGGGTCACAAGTTCATGTCGACAGTAGACACATTCTTGTTTTAATTTCATTGGATATGCTAATTTACGTAAACCAATGAAAAATGAGCATATTGCGTACTTCCGGGCTCAGCTAAAACCTTACGATTAGCGTCTGCAAACATGATGCTTCACTTTGCAAAAAGCATCGATACTAAACTATCGGTTATGATCGGCGGGCAAGGTTGGTGAAGATTTGTGGCAAAATATCTACTGAGTTTGTTCAGTTCTGGGTTTTTAGAAGGATGGTTGCTTTGAGGGTTGAAACTGCTCTGGAATCACAGTGCATCGTCTTTCGCGTGTGCCGTTCGATTCCTCCCTCGTATTTAGTCTTGAGCTTAGTATAGGCGCTTGCGCGCACGCAGTGGCGCAGTGGATTTGCATTAGTCAAAGCTACTATCCACGGACCCCTATGATTTTACCATCGCTGCATGTCGCCTTTTCCTGCTTCAGACGTATGTCGTAGACAGAAATCGCATCAAAAATCGACGTGGCGCAGTCTGTATAGGCCCTACATTGCAATGATGTAATTTCTACCCACGAAGTACTAATGTGCCCATTTCAAGGTCGGCTCTAAATTAATCGTTTGTCGTGGGCAGAAATCGCACCGTACAATCGATTGGCGCAGGCTATGTAAACTGCATGGTACAATTTCTGAACGCGACATACGGAGAAGAGATGTACATTTACACCTTTGCTTGTTTCAGTGTTGTTGTTGGAAAAAGTACTTTATGTACCAGATAAGTATTTACCAGATAAGATGCTAAAGGCATTTATATTTGTTTTGTTTTCTTCTTCTTTATTTCTCTCTTTTTCTGTTTTGTTTTGCTTTGTTTTATTTTTTGTGAGGTTTGTTTAGGGGGGGGGGGGGGGGGGAGAGTCGTATAAATAACGTTCCACCCACGACGATTAAGTTCACTGATTCAACTGAAACCAGGTACAGAGAGGCATATGATATGGAAATGGACACTTTTACTCTTTCCTCGGCGAGACACATTTCCTTAGAGCCGCGCATTGGGATGCGGCTCTCTGAGTTAATTCACACGTTCGAAAGGGCGCAAACAGAAGGCAATTCACCATCCTAGGATGGTGTAAATAAAGTGGTTGTTTCCATTGACTGACATCGCACATATCTTCATGCCGACTTTGAGTCGTGACTGCCGTGTCGTAATATTGGTGTATGTACCCACTCCATAAAGTTTTCCCTTCTTTGACACATATATTGATATATTGTATAACAAGCAAATTAATATTCATGAATTTGCTTGACAGACTTTCCTTCCCCAAAACCCTTGCGCGCCAAGAGGACTCGATCTTGATGAAACTTGAATTTTCAAAACGGAAACGCTAAATATGCTCACACTGCAACATTAACAAGCTCATTATGTGTAGTAGTAATCAAATACTTCTTAGTGTATATGAACGCTCGAAATGTATATCCTATACACACACACGAACGGAGAAAAGACGACAGTTGAAATTCAGTGACGAAAAGCAGCTGGCGACTGATATCGACAACCTGAGCAAAGAACTAAATAAACAAACCTGCTGCCATTTTCCGCAATTATGCGTGATCTAGTTACAAGTAGAATTTACTCAGTAAAACGCACGGTTATACAATGCACTGATGTCTTCATACTCAGATGAAATCTACGCGCTGCGGAGTCGTCGGCGATTTGCAGTCGTCTGCCATTCATATGTTTTGTCTGAACACCGCAATCAGCCGCAAAATGAATGACGCGCGGCATAGTTTTGTTTTAGACTGGGTACATAAATTATATTGAGCAACATTTTGCTTGATATAGCGCCGATAACCGACAGCCAAAGTCAGGCAGGTGGAAAAACTCGGTAAAGTCGTGATGCACGTGCTAAAGGGGTCAGTCGTGAACACTGAGCACTTCTGTTTCGCTGCAAATACCGGTACAGTAGGGGCATAATTGTCACTTTCCTAACCATGCCAGCACGACGAAACCTAACGCCAGTAGATCAAGGCCGGGCGCTAGCATGGCTGCAGGATGGAATTTCCGGACGAGAATTTGAGAGACGTCTTGGGGTGTCCCATTCAGTGATCCAGAGGCTGCTGGCACGATTCCAGGAAACTGGAAGGGCAGAACGACGACCCTGCTCAGGACGCCCGCGCTGCACCAGCAGAAGGTAGGACAGATACCTCTGTGTGGGGGCTCTGCGCGACCGAACAGTCACGTCAACCACACTGCGAAGTCAACTGATGCAAGCTGCAAACACAGTCTGCCGACGTTTGCGCGAAATTGGCCTGGCTTCATGTAGAGCAGCAGTGTAAATACCCCTCACTCCAGCTCATCGCAGAGCCCGGGTTGCCTTGTGTCGTCAACATGTGAGGTGGAACAGACTCCAGTGGACTCAGGTTCTGTTTACTGATGAGTCAAGGTTCACTGTGTCCTTCAACGACGGTAGGGTGAGGGTCTGGAGACGCCAGGGCGAGCGATTCACAGATGGATGCGTCCAAGAGGTGGATCGCTACGGATACCCAGTCATGGTCTAGGCAGGTTTCAGCAGGGAAGGCAGGATCCCCCTTTACGTCATCCTAGGCACCCTGACTGGACTGCGCTATCGGGACGAGATTGTGCAGCCCCTAATCCAGCCAGTTCTCCATGCCATAGGCGACAATGCTGTTCTGCAGGACGACAACGCTCGACGTCATCGCACCCATGTGGTGGATGAGTACCTTAAGCAACGGGGCATCATGAAGATGGAGTGGCCAGCTCGTTCACCTGATCTGGCTCCCATCGAGCACCTCTGGGACGTGCTGGGGCAACGTGTAGTCAGCAACGACCCCCCAGCTCAAGGCGTCCCCCAGCTGACTCAGTTCCTGCATCAAGAGTGGGGTGTGATCCCACAACATGTTCTCTGAACCCTGGTGAACTCGATGCGTCAACGCTGCATTGAATGCTTGGCTGCAAACGGTGGGTACACTCGCTACTGACTGGACCAGTCTTGTGTGACTTTTCAAATAAGGGGTGGGTGAACATTCTAACGTACTGCTTTTGTTACAGTTGCTTGATTACTCAAACTTAAATGAAATTGTTACTGAATATATTAGCAAAGTACTGACTCCAAGTATTGTTACCTTATTTGTGTGGTGTTGTCGGTGCGTCTGCGATAAAAAGTGGTCCTTAAATTTTGACCATTAGTATAGAAATAATGTGCCATGAGTACCATGCCAGAAAACGAGCTCTGTTGACCCAATGATTTATGTCTCTTGCATACGGGTGACGTTCGCCTGTTACCCGTGTGCAAGAGACATAAATCATTAGGTCAACTGAGCTCGTTCTCTGGCATGGTACTCATTACACATTATATCTAGTTCGATTATACCCCGACCTCCCGAAGAACTACAAGGTTCACTGCCTAACAAAACAGCTCAAAATAAAAAAATAAAAATGAGATGGTATTCTCAGCACGAGTAACACCATCAATACGTTACTGAACGTAGGTGACTGGATATGGCTGTCTCCTTTCTAGAACAAACCGTTGACGAAACATGACGCAATAGTCTCTCGTCGGCAGACTTACATCAAAAGCAGACGCAGAGGAAATTCACGAAATCAGTTTGTATCATTGTATCATAATCATACTTACCACTCAGCGATTGGCTAGAATGCTAGAGGTGCCCCCCCCCCCCCACCCCCCTCCGAAACAAAAAAGGCCGCTTGTGTTTAGGTTGACCGATAAAATGTTCGTTAAAATTTACATTTCATCGGTCTAAATGAGCACTGGTGATTCATTTTGCATTGCGAGAGGTCAGTCACAATTTAATCTCAATCACAATTTAATATTACTATCTTTGTCATTTCAATAGGCGCTAATAATGCATATCCCCTACCCCCCCCCCCCCCCTCCCTCCTCCCCTTCCTAATTTACTTACAATGAAAATTGAAAATCACTTATGATGCAACAGATACACAGTCCAACGTACATGGCAAAATGGCAACGCGTGTTCGAATTGTATGTGAAAAGAACACCCTGAACCGGCCCCCTGTCAAGAAATATTGAATCCACCCATCTGCAAGAGGCATAGACCCTCATTTGCAGGGGCGCATGATGATCTAAGTCTCATACTTACCCCCTTCTCTGCCACTTGCTTATCCCGACCCTGACACATTTTCTTTCTGAAATCTTTGTTTATTCAATGACAAAACACCGTAACCAACATGGATGCAAAGCGGTCTCAGCAAGAGCTATAGATCCTCATGAGCCCCCGTGATAGCGGGGGCTCATGAGGATCTATACCTCTTGCAGTTGGGTAGCCTTCGAGTTTTCTCGGCAGTGAAGGGGTTATGTATTTATGCGGTTCCGGCCGGAAATCTTTGGCGTTGAATTTACCAAGCTGCGTCCTCCTACATTGGTTGTACATTGCTTAACTTCCCGACAGCAACAAGACTTTCTCAGGAGGTGCCTGCACTGCTTGTGGAAAAAAAAAAAAAAAAAAAAAAAAAAAAAACCCGGAATAGTGAATGTATGCCGCCAGCCGGTCTAATATGCTAAATAACCCTAAGACCATTATTTTAGCAACACATCCAATATCAAGCTACAGGCAGCGCAGGCAGTAGGGAGAGTTTAAAAAAAGGAAAATACAGGCGAATGGACAAAAAAACACATGCCCCAGAATAGAGGGGAAAACCCACTCTGTGGGGCTGACCAGGGTGACCCTGGGAACTAAAAAGTAGTTAACCCCACCCAAGTCCCCCAGGGCAGACCTGGATGGGGAGTCCGCCTACAAAGAAGCAGTCACGGCTTTAATATTATTAGTTTTGTTATTTTTAGACCCACCGAGGGAATAAAATTCTCGCTGACTGCAAAGTAAAGAGAGACGGTTTGTCCGTTATCAGTTAGACCTTGTAATGATCGCATCAAATTACCTGCACTCACGGGATGTTTAGTCACTGATCCTGCGCAAAGCACTCCGTGACGAGTTCGCAGAACGTTCCAGTTTGCCACCCCTCGCTTTAGCTTCTCGAGATAAAGGCACAATTCACGATATTGGTGGTGAAAACGTACTGAGATCAGCAAACATGAGAAATGTTCAACTTGAAAATCCCCATAATAACTCGTAAATAGATCAAATTGGGTTAAGTTTCAACTGCGAATAATACTGTAATCTTTCCTTCGAAGATTTTGACAATAATTTGCAGCAGAATAGCGTAAACAGGTGTGTTTTGAGGGGTTTCAAAACACAGGCCAAAACACAGGCCAAACATGACGCTTGCCTCTGAAAAAAACAAATCTCGATTAACTCCTGAACTACAAGATATTTCTAAACTCTAACTTCAGATTCTTCTAGTCTCTTTCAGTTGTTCTATAATCGTCACATGCAGAAGAACAGTCGACACGTTTATTAAAGATCAAATAGATACATTTTGTCGTAGTACGAAAGGCCTGCTGTAAATCTCCTTGTTCGCTACATTGTAAAGGCAGATAACTCCGCAACCACTTTATATTTTTTTCTCCAAACGTTAATGGAGAGTGTATTACTCCTAGTGTGCATCCCTTTGTTAACGAAGAAAAGATTACAACGTTTTGAAAATATCTTGATGCAAACTTTTCTGTCGCTAATATGAATCCTGACTAAAACGAACAGGCACTCAACTGCAAGAGGCGATGACTCAGACCCGCCTCATGAGCACCCTAAAGTGCATGGCTCGCGAGAACCTGTGCCACTTGTAATAATGTAACGGTATTTCTTTACGCCATTATCGGCCATGCTAATTGAAGGGTAGCGCCCGATTAGCTTGGCGCCCGACGGCGCCAAGCTAATCGGGCGCTACCCTTCAATTAGCATGGCCGATCCATATCTAGCTGTACTGCATTGGGGGCTAAATGGGTAAAAAAAAAAAAAAAAAAAAAAAAAAAAAAAAAAAATAACCTTCTGTGCCACTATAAAGTAAAAAAAAAAGAGCAGTATTGCAGAGCAGCAACACGGTTTAATTTTTAAAAAAATAATGATGATCCCTTGACTGCTACTGACGATACTGTTCGTTGGAAAGGACGCGTGTAACCTACGAGTCTTTTCCGCCGAGTATTTTCGTTGCAGTACCAGACACGGATCTAACTCATTCAAGGCGTTCCGCATCAATAGCTGCGGAAGTATCGTATAGCGTTGATGCGGGGCGCCTTGAACGAGTTCTATGGTGGCCCTAACCAGAGCAAGATTCATGAGCAAGAGCAAGATTCGTGAATATCAAAACGCTGGATACAAGCTGGGTTCACAACTCGTCGCTAGTTTTCACTCGGGCACATCTGCAAGCGTCATAGGGCTTCAAACTCCCCATGCGTACCGCGGGGGCTCATAAGGATCTGTGCGGCCTCTTGCTGGCCCCGCTTGAATTGTCATGCGCGGCTTGCTTTGTAAACGCTCGGGTAATATGGGTTCACGGCTTGTTTCTAGTTTCCACAGCCCAATGTATGATCTCGCACAGACGTCAACAGTTTGTAAGAGTGCGAAAACGTTACCAATCTGCAATAGGCATAGATCTCCATGAACCCCGCATCTGGATAGGTGGCGCTAAAGATCTCTGTCTCCTTTTGGCCCCATTTAGGTCTGTGCACATTAATCCGTGCTCAGAGGTGAAGTAAAACTGACGTTCAACTTGGGAGAATCGTGGTGCGTATTGTTGACATACAGCGATAATTGCGAATTAATTTTAAGCCACAGGCGCAGGACAGCAAATTTATTGAAAGCGGTAGCATCCAATAGAACACAAAAGTAAGCAAAAGATCCTCGTGTTTACACCCGGCCGATGACCTTTTGTTAACCAGCAATATATTTCTCCACTGACGCATTTCGGACGCAAAAGTCTATTTCACAAAATAATGCTAGTGTTTTGGAAAAGCAAAAGCTGTACACCTTCACCCAAAAAGGTGAATCCAGACCAAAAAGGTGACCGCCAAGCGTGTAAAAAGTCTTCGGGATACAGAAGTCCGAATAAAAAAAGAAAAGACATTTACAGCACAATGTATTATTTATTCGGGTTTTATTTTTTTTTTTTCAAAATGGATAAGAAAATAATTCGCTTCCATCTTGTTTCTAAGAGTTTTTCTTTCTTTGTTGAGGTTGTGTTTGCATCCCAAACTCTGTCACCAGTTAGAATGAACTGAGACTTAGTGAAGAGTGTGTTAATCTAACCAGACGCAGTACGGCGAAATAAGGATCGCCAAAGAGAGCTCAATGGTTCTGTTAGAATAGATTGGCTGTCTGTCCCCTAGACAGCAATCAATGCAGCCTTCAAAAGACAAGTCCCCGGCTGAGAAGTGCAACCGAAGTGTTGTTAACCTATTCAATGCCAGTGGCCACGGATTTCGCGTCTGAAACCACTGAAAACCGCCAACATTCGCGTGAAGATCACACATAAAATGGGTCCAAACGTGGGCACAGTGAACACAAGACTAACAAGAGGCATAAACCCTCATGAGCCCCCGCGACAGCGGGGGCTCATGAGGATTTATGCCTCTTGCAGATGGGTAGTGTTCGCCTTGCCCTGGCAGTTCAGGGGTTAATTTACCTACGAATCACAGCTGTACAAGAGGTATACTTCTTCTGGTTCAGTTCAGTTCAATTTGGTCAAGACGGGAATCTCTGCGCCCGTAAAGGCCTATACGCGGTCCATCCCAGCTCATCAGAAGTCTCCCCAGAGTTCCTTTCGATATTGGTCTGGTTCACTACGGATCTAAATAAATAAAATAATAATACATGGTATTTATATGGCGCATTTCTCATATTTATAATATAACTCAATGCGCAGGCAAAAACGACGCACACACACACACTCGCGCACGCACACACACACACACACACACACACACACACACACACACTCACACACACACACACACACACACACACACACACACACACACACACACACACACACACACACAGTCTGCAGAAGGGGGGGGGGGGCTGTACAGAAAACCGTAGAGATTACACAAAAGTCTACGGGAAAAGGTAAGTTTTTAACTTTGCTTTGAACTGCGTAAGGATGGAGGCATTAAATTTTCTCTCATGTCATTTCAAGTCTGCGCAGCGCGGGCTGCTTTTCTCCACACCTCTGCCCAAGAGGCGATCGACTGAGTGGTGCCCTTGGCTCTGTTCCTGGAAAGGTATTCTCGGGTTTCTCACTACCACGTGCGATCTGCAGACATTTTGAGTCTGTGAAAATGATGACGTTACTGATTTGGATCTCATCCACGTCAATGTCAGAGCGTGAGTTATCGCCCCCGTCTCCATTGTTAGGCTTTATGCCTTGTCTGTGGCGGCTGCAATGTCTTCCTGTCTGGTGCTGCCTTTTCGTTTTTGTATGTGAAGCTTCAGCCTGACTGGTTGTGAGTGATTGAGTCGTCTTTGTATATATTCAGACCATTGGACTTGCTATTCTCTTTTACTAGCATATGCTGATTTTCGCTTCAATTCTGCGCCCTGCTCATTTTCGACACTGTCTGCCTAAGCTTTTAGGGATGATAGTTTGGTGTAGATGCTGAAACTGGGTTGGAATCTTCTAGGTCCTTCACAAACTTCAGCGAGTCTGCCGACACTTTACAATTACTATACTATTAGAACATTATCGGCGTTGAGTATTGAAACTGCAGCCATAAAATGACGCGACCCAGTAAGCAAAGATCATCGGGCCGACGACGGCCGAGATGCGCCCGCGCACGGTTGTGCGCGAGCCAACTGCGGCCGTCGTCGGGGCTAAGACGTTTTGCTATTGCGTGAGGATGTACTGGAAAAGATTTTTATCATCGAGTGCCTATAACTTACCAGTCCTGTCCCATATTTCAACTGTGCATAAAATCTTCGAGTGTGTCACTGTGTGGTTAGTTGCAAACATGGGGCTGTCTGGCGTTGGACGCGCATGCTGTAAGGTGCTCTTATTGCCTCTGGTTTTGTTAGGAATTTTGCACATTGCTCATGCTCAGGTGATGGTTGTGAACACCACCGTAGGGCAGATCGCTGGTAACACCACCACCGTGACATTGCCGGATGGAAATCAATCAACCATAGTGCAGTTTTTAGGAATCCCGTACGCTGAACCCCCTGTGGGAAACCTACGCTTCGCCAAACCCGTGCCTAAAGCCAACTTTACAACTCGTTTCGACGCTAGTACGGTTGCCGCCCAATGTCCCCAGTCCAGCGCGTTCGGAAACCAACCCGGCACTGTAAGCTCTGAAGACTGTCTTTACCTTTACGTCTTTGCTCCGTCAGCTGCTGTGTCTGCAGCTCAGAACGCCCAGAATCGTCTGCCGGTGTTAGTGTGGATACACGGTGGCGCGTTTAAGAGTGGCACTGCAGAACGTAATGTTGGCAAGCTGGTAGTGTTCGGTAATATCATCATCGTGAGCATCAACTACCGCCTTGGCGCTCTGGGCTTCCTCAGCACTGACGACCAGGTTGCTCCAGGAAATTTCGGACTGTGGGACCAGCGCCTGGCATTCCAGTGGGTGCAAGCCAACATCGCCTCTTTTGGTGGAGACCCGAATCAAATCACTATTGGAGGAGCGTCGGCCGGCTCCTTTAGCGTCACGTATCAAGCGCTCTATCCACCCAACCAAGGTCTCTTTAAGAGATTCATAGCGGCCAGCGGTTCCGCAATCTCTGACATTGGATCCAGACAAAATGTTAGCATCTACGCCAAGATCCTGGCGGGAAAGCTTAACTGTAGTACGGCAAGTTCCCTTCAAATGGTCAGCTGCCTGCGTACCAAGTCGGTGGATGCTATCCTTAATGCCCCGGTGGAGGTGGAACGTCCCTTTGATCTTGCTTTTGCGCCATCTGTTGACGGAGATTTCGTGAGACTGGCGCCGGACGATCAGGTCAAGTGGCCGCCTGCACAGACCAACTTGAGTTCTCTTAGATCTGTGGACGCCATGTTCCACACAACCAGCGCGGAGGGCATTGTCACCTTTACAGGATGGGTGTTTGGGATGGCTCAGCAGCTGAACCAGTCTGTGTCGCAGGGTGTCTCTGAAGAGTTGTTCGACAAGGTCATCAGGAATCTTCTGATTGCCAAAAGGCTGAACCCCGACCAAGCTCTTGTGGACGCCATCAAGTACGAGTATCGTGACTGGCAAGACCCCTCCACCCCAGCCGCACTGGGACAGAGCACTGTGGATCTGCTGACCGACAGACAATGGTTCATTCCCAACGTCGTCTTCTCCAGAAACCACGCCGTCAACAACACCCGCACTAACACTTACCTCTTGCAGTACGACGAGCCCCAGACACAGGGAAGTTTCGGCATAGCGTGGGTAAAAGGGGCGGGTCATGTTGCCTATGGGGGCGCTGCCTTTGGGAACGGAATGGGCCTTTCGGGTGCGGCGCTTAATCTGTCAATACCCGCCGACAGGAAGCTGTGGGAATTGGCCAAAGTCATCATGACCTACTGGAGCAACTTCATCAAGACAGGGTAAGCACTGTTTCTTTACATACCAATACAGAAAACAAATTGGCCATTACAATTCAAGGGTGTTGTCAGAATAGCGTGGCGCCCATAGGCGCCACGCTATTCTGGCACCACCCTTGAACTGTCACGTTCGATTATGTCTTGTGTTGTGTCCGAACGGTTTAACACACAACTTTCTTCAAGACAGGGTAAGGAATTGTTTTATCTTTGGAGTCTCTCTTCGTCTCGATCTATTTCCAAGATGGCATCAATTGACTCTCAAAGGTCGCAGCAGCCGGGATAGGTTCATACAGAATATATGCCTGTTGTTTGCAGAGACTGGTTCAATGTTTATCCTATGTCAGAAAGGATGTATTTGTGTAGCCGCTGTCCCTAAAACGTATCCTTATTGACTTTAACTGTTTATACATTAAGATTGCAGTTCTGAATGTTGGGATTTGTCATATGACGGCTACGTACATTACGATTTTGGAATAGATTACCATGATAGTTCAAGGGTGGTGCAGGAATAGCTTGGCGCCTCTAGTCCCCAAGCTATTCCGGCACTAGCCTTGAACTATCATGCTACATGTGTGAATCGATCGACGTTGAATAGAATAAAATGCCCCCCGCATTATGAAACAACGCAGAGTTATTTTTGGGTAGGTGAAAGTGACACAACCGAAAAGATGTGTGTTTGTGTGTGTGTGTGAGTCTCTCTCTCTCTCTCTCTCTCTCTCTCTCTCTGTCTGTCTGTCTGTCTGTCTGTCTGTCTGTCTGTCTGTCTGTCTGTCTCTCTCTCTCTCTCTCTCTCTCTCTCTCTCTCTCTCTCTCTCTCTCTCTGTGTGTGTGTGTGTGTGTGTGTGTGTGTGTGTGTGTGTGTGTGTGTGTGTGTGTGTGTGTGTATGTGTTACGTGGTGGGGTCGTAGTCGTAGTATGATAAACACACCAGACGCACGCACGCAAGGTTCTTTTAAATAAACATCATTCAGCTGCAACCCGTCACACGTGGCTTAAGGATGTAGACAGTTCCAACAATATTTTAATTCAGCGATGCGATCTCCACACAATGCATTCCTAAATGCACCTATACTGATACAATGTCTTCTCTTCTGCAAATGTCAACACTGGCGACACAAAGTTCCTCACACTGGCGACACAAAGTTCCTCACACAACATATCACCGTTACGCTGTGTCTCTCACAATGTACACCCTATACGGGCCACGTAATTTCGATAAACTGTGTGTCCCTACAACTGACAATGCGTGACAATGTACATCCACGCCTCCCAGCACTAATCTTTTATAGTACAACCAATTTTCAGAATAATCCAAGAAAATCATTCAACGCAACCAATCAGAATGAAACACGTTACTGAAACTCATAAATATTAATAAAAGAAGAACTTTCTAAAATAACTTAAATTGTCTACAAAAATTCGGCTGCTCATTTCAGCCCCAAATCCCAGTATGTAATGATATCACACAAAAATATGGCAAACCGTTTACGACTTTTCACAATACGCAAAGAACGGCTGCTAATTTCACGCGCACAGTAAACAACTATGACCAGCAGCTTTGCTACTATGTTACAAACTCTTTCGACGTCACATGTACGAGGTCACTGGACAGCGCGACTCTATTTCGAACGTTCTGGTTCCTTGTCAACTAATCAACGCAAAACAAAAATCGACCGCTCTTCTCCGTGCGACTTTTCTAGAAGCTTCCGGACTAAAATTAACGTATCATAACAAAGCCAAAACCGCTAACATGGACGAACGATAAAGAATCTCACTAAAAGGTACGTGATACGTAACCATGATAGCTCAAATAAATATCGGATCGTTTCCTACGATTAACACATGTATGCTGTCACAGGACAACACAACCACAATCGTAACAGTATGTAAATGGGAAAATCTCCGAAGTTTGCGTACATACAAGCTTGAAAGTAGGTTAGATGCTTTATTCAGGGGGTGTATTGAAGGGCCTTAAAGCATTTTGAAATTGGATATCTCATTGAAGAGTTAAATGGCCGTTTATAGAAAGTCGGTTGACCCGTATTAGAGTCCGTAATTTTCGTTATATTCGCTTGCAATTTGGAATATAGCTAGATTGGATAAAGACATTAGATGAGTTCGTTAGCCAGCTTTGTATCTCTTGAACTTTTTCAGTAAAATTGAATTCTACGTAGAAACATTTTGTGCGAGGGCCAGCTGTGGCCGTGGTCGGCCCCAAGATATTTTGCTATTGGGGTAGCAGGCAAGCAGTTAACTCATTTGAGACGTGCCGCCTCCGGATACGCGGCTTCAAGCCGCGTATCCGGAGGCGGCACGTCTCGAATGAGTTAATCATTTAAACAAGGCGTTGCAAATGTACCCAGCTCAATATTTGCTATGTCGTTTTGTCACTCCAGCAATCCCAACACCCCGACGTCCCCGGCACAGCAATGGCCGACCTACAACCTGCAGAACGAATCGTATATCTACCTTACTCCTGACGTCACTTCCACGCTAAAGCGCTGCAAGGCCAGGCGCACTGCATTCTGGCTCGACAATCTTCCAGAGGTCAAGGCCTCGACCACGTGTGTCTGTGAAACATGTCACAATTCAGCCGGTCCATCTTCTGGCGCCAGTGTGACAGCTGGCATAAGTACAATAATGTATATTTGTGCGGTGTTTCTCAAAAGGCTGTTACAATGATAATCTATTAGTGGATTAAAGAAAACAACAACAAACAAAATAATAATAATAATAATAATAATAATAATAATAATAATAATAATAATAATAATAATAATAATAATAACAATAAAAGAGAACTATTCGTAAAGGTAGAAACAATGTAAAAAATGTCTTAATAATTCCTCAATAATAGATGACCAGGTTTCGCCAAAAATATGTTTGAGTGGAGTTGATTGTAAAAGCGACGTCACACTTAACATCAGCATTTAACATCATTAGTTTTCAATGCAAACATACCTTGTCAGATTTCATTTGAAAGATCTCGACAAGACATATCGGTTTTGAGAGTTCTCAGGATGATTAGTTTCAGCTACGACTGGTTGTGCTAGCTGCAGCTGTTTTAGATATATGTTAGCCCCTTCCCTGCCTGTACACGTGCATGGTTATTTCTGAAATCTTTGTCCACAAGCCTAAACAGTTCATGAAATATGATACAAATTGGTCTCAGCAAGTGGCATAGATCCTCATGAGCCCCCGCAGTCGCGGGGGCTCATGAGGATCTATGTCTCTTGCAGTTGAATCGTGTTCACTTTGTCTTCGCAGCAAAGGAGTTAAAATCATTGCAAAAATATGGGAAACATTTTAAACACCTAAAACCTATGTTTTTGGATTTTTCTAAAAGAGGTGACATAATTATAATGAATATATCACTTTAAAACCAGGATATATTCGAGCTTGTCTTGTCGAGAGACCTTTCAAATGCGACATCCTACATGACATGTTTTTTCTTGCAAATTATGGATTTTTGACGTGGCTGTAAAGTGAGACGTCACGTTTACAAAACAGCGACCACTCGAATGTTTTGCGAGACCTGACCGTTTTTTTTTTTTTTTTTTTTTTTTTTTTACTGAGGTCTCACAAAATAAGCATCATTCATAGTTTCTACTGTTGCAATTGGTTCCTTTGTTTCATATTGAGATGTCACAGTTTGCCTACACTAAACGGAGCAAATCAGCTTTTACTTCATTCACCGTAGTGACTACACAAGTATTATTATCCCACCAGTGCTGTTCACAATACCTGTGGCTGCTTGCGGAAGAGGGTTTAACGTTGCCAAACGCAGGACCCGATGGCACGGCTATTTAATTTTTTGGTGATTGACTGATTGATTGCTCCATTGATTGCTGGACTGCTGGATTGATTGGATGATCGTTGATCTATCGATTAATTGATCGATTGGTTGATATTTACTTATTTTTTAATACTTTTATTGAAAGAGAAAACGAATGCGGCAAATATTGCAGTGAGTTGACCCTTTGCCTGTCGGTAGTGGTTTTAGTCGCGATGATTCCTGTTGGAATCATCGCGACTAAAACCACTATCGATACCCAAAGGGTATAAAAGACGTCCTGTCGCGGAATAGAACACGTAATTGTAATAAGTCGTACACTTCTGATTCATGGCTATGTATTAAAGGTCGCGAAAGGCTTGGGTCGACTGCCGTGATCGTTAAATTAATCATAAAATGTGCGAAGAGGAGAAGCGGTTGTCGAATTAAAAATAATTATCTCGAATCAAAATGGAGATCTGGCAGATCCTTCCTAGAGACATAACTAACTTCTCACGAGTCCCTACACATGCAGGGGCTCATGAGAATCTATTCTTCTTGCGTGTAGTGAAATGAGCGAAATGAGCGATTTATACCTCTTATTGATGAAATTAAGAGAATTACCCAAAAGAACCACGCTTAGAAAAGACATTTACAGCACCATTTATTAATACTTTTGGTTTTCCAAAAGGAATAAACAAACAAGCATACAATTCGCTACTTATCCTGTCAATGCGTTGAGTTGTCACTTGCTAATTTTTCCACGCATTGACAATTGATGCATTGACGAAATATTAATAGTGAACTGTGTTGTAACTTCCTTTTCTACGCGTGTTTCATTTTTCGTTGGGCTATTCTCTGCATGTTACACGGATGGCACTCACCTTTCTTTTGTCTTGATTTTGGTGAAATTAAAATGCTCGTAACTCACGCAAGGAGTCCCGCATCAACAGCTGCATAAGCGTCGTATAGCGTTGCCCCCCTCCGGCAACACTATACGACACTTGCGCAGCTATCGATGCCATGCGCCTTGAATAAGTTGATTTCTCACCCCACCAGCAGGGGCTGATGAAAAAGTTTGTCATGCAGTTGAAATGAGCTGTACTGTAAGAATATAAAACTAATGAATCCACTGCCGCTCGTTTCTGCACGGATACCAGTCAGGTTTCGTTTGTGACGGACGACTACCAACAACGAACCAGAGCGATGTCACGGCGTACATCTGTTTGTGCCACAATAAAAGACTAAACACTCCAAACCTCTCCAAGAGGCATAGGTCCTCACGAGCCCGAAGGGCTCGTGATGACCTATGCCTCTTGGAGAGGTTTGGAATGTTGTCTATGCTTATTAACAAACCAGACAGTTGAGGCTAGCCCACAGAAAAATACGCAGGCGAAGAACTGAAAAGACGACCACATTTAGCAGTGCATCTTCTCTTTTGTGTATGTATTTCTCCTGCCTATGACCTAAGTTCCAAAAAATGACACGGGTTAAAGACTTGACCTGATGCGTCCTGTCAGTTTAGGGGTGTATATGATCGTCTTGTTCTTTACCTGCGTATCAGTTTTTTTTCTATGGGCTGGCAGTTGGGTGCCTGATAGGAAAGGGCAAGGGATCTAACCGTTTGTATGTCCTGCGCTGAGTAATTCCCCTTGGTATATGTACTATTCTACCAGCGCTAGCCTAGCCTGCCTGGTTTGTGAGTATTTTGTAACTCGAGGCAGGATTTGTATTGTGACATTGTTCTGTATTGTCTTGTGCATCTGCTGTGGGATTTCAGGGTACTTACCCGACCACATTTAGTAGTGCACCTTCTTGTTTGTGTATGTTTGTTTCTCCTGTCTACTTCCTAGGTTCCAGAGAAAGACACGGATCAAAGGCTTGACCTGATGCACATATTCAGGGATGTACAAGATCGTCTTGTTCTTTACCTGCTTATTTTTCCGTGGCCTGGCGATTGTGTGCCTTATAAGAAGGGGCAGGGATCTAGCCGTGTGTATGTCCAGCGCTGAGTAATTCCCCTTGGTATGTGTCTATGTTTATGGTAGAAGGTGGTTATCTGCAGTGAGTGACTTGGTCGTCGTTCTTTGTTGGGAGCCGTCTGGCGTGAACAGTAACATCTCATCCGTGTCACAATGCCCTTGAGGGGAAGCAGCTGATCATTGGCCTTTCAAACTAAGTATTTGACAGGAGTTATCACCCGTTAGCCCCTTTACTTCCTGAGCCGGAGAGCTGCTGGAGGATGCATGAACGATCAACTACCCTTGCTTCAAGGATATGAAAGTAAGCTTGTGTCTGGAGTATCTATGTGCCTGACTGTATTAACCCTTTCCTGCCACTGTATACATGTACACTGCAAGCACATTTTTGTTTCTGAAATCTTGCTTCATTCAACGACAATGAATTGAGCCCCCACCGTTCAAGAATCATGGATACAAATTGGCCTCAGCAAGAGGCACAGATCCTCATGAGCCCCCGCAGTCGCGGGGGCTCATGAGAATCTATGTCTCTTGCAGTCGGAGCATGCTCACCTTTTCTCGGCAGTGAAGGGGTTACACCACTTGCCTTGTAGTTTATTATTCTGACCTATTCTTTTTGACTTGCATAATGGAAATACATGCCGATGAACTGCTGACGAAGAATTAGTCGTGCGTTTGTGTGTCTGTGAAAACTGAAGTGTGCTCGCGCGCTGGCTGGAAAGAGAGAGAGAGAGAGAGAGAGAGAGAGAGAGAGAGAGAGAGAGAGAGAGAGAATCAATGAATCAATGAATCAATGAATCAATGAATCTTTATTTTACAACGGTAAAGATATTAACAATGCCAGAGGCAATGTCATTTTTCAAATCTGCCGTTGCTACATCTACAAACACAACAATTACATTACATTAATACATGTATAGGACGAACGCCTACGGTGTGTTGGGGGAGTTGGAGCAATGGTAAGGGGGAAAAAAAAAAAAGAGCAACAACACAGCAGCACTATACATACACAGCAGTAGAATGGGTACATTACTAACAATGATATCTACGTATAGAAAGCAAAGCTTGAAGATAGTTATGGCTGCGAAGATAAATGTTCAAAAAGACTTTTCTTGAAACATGATACCGTTGGAGTGGTCTTCGTGTGGGATGGAAGGGAATTCCACAAAGTCGCCCCCGAGAGAGAGAGAGAGAGAGAGAGAGAGAGAGAGAGAGAGAGAGAGAGAGAGAGAGAGAGAGAGAGAGAGAGAGAGAGAGAGAGAGAGAGAGAGAGAGAGAGAGAGAGAACGAGCGAGCGAGCGAGCGAACGAACGAACGGACGGACGGACGAACGAACGAACGAACGAACAAACGAACGAACGAACGAACGAACATGATTTAAATTTCATTGTCTATGATGTCAGACCGAAATATGGAGTTCAAAAAGTATGTTTTGGTCTTTACATTCGAAGTTTCTTTGGAGATTAGGGTTGTTTTTTGTTTGTTTGTTTGCCGATTCCACCCTTCCTCCACCGCCGCCCCCCTACCCCCTCCCCTCCCCTCCCCCCCCCCCCACACACACCCTTGCTGTCCGTCGATTAAGTCAGTCCAAACGTGACACACACAGATAGGCGCATTTTTGCACGTCTCGAATGAGTTAATTTTTTCCATTAATTTCATTCAATTATTTTATTTTTTTAGTTCTACTAGTTAGTTAGTGCAAGTCAACCATTGCAGCTGAAGGTTAGTGTAGGATTATAGCTCGACGCTAGGAGAGGCAAACAAAACTAATCAGGCACTGTTCAGAAGCTGTCAAAGTCGCTCTGTCTCTTGAAATTTCTTATTACCCGATGCCCAAAAGGCCTTCGGGCCGACGTCGGTCGGCAGTTGGCCCGCGCACGAATGTTCGCGGGCCAACGGGCGGCCTTTTGCGCATTGGGTACAGCGCTTTGTGTATGATTCTACGACATCTAATAACGCAGGTAGCACGCTATTCTCAATTATGAGTCACACCCTTTCCTTCAGACCCCTCCTCCCCCCACCATACCCCAGCCCTCCCCCCCCCCCGCCCCCCCCCCCGCCCCCCCCTACTCCCCCAGCCCCCTTCCCCCACCCCGCTCTTCCGATAATTTGTGGTTTAACACGTCAACTGCCGAGCAAGGCGAGCGCTCACCAGCCGGCTGCAAGAGACATAAATCCTCATGAAGCCCTGCAGTCTGGGGTGCACATTAAAACTTATGTCTCTCGTTAGTCTATTTATTTTATGCCTAGTGTCGGTCACACTGACATCTGTGAGATTCATGCCAATGTCGGTCAGTGTTTAGTGTCAGACGCGCAATGTCTTATCACTGCCGGTGAAACGGTTAACCCTTTGTTTGTCGGTAGTGGTTTTTGTCGCGGTGATTCCTGATTAGTTTTTTTTAACATTAAATTGTAGCGTTCTCTTTCTTGTACTTTTTGTTCTGTGATTTTGGATCTTGTAAAGCGCTTAGAGCACCAGTCATTTGGAGGTTAAGCGCTATATAAATGTACATTAATATTATTTTTATTATTATTATTATTATTATTATTATTATTATTATTATTATTTATTATTATTAATAATGTGTGTACGTGCTTGCACGTGTTGAAAACCTATAGGTTTGTTTTATATGATTAAACCGCAATTTTTATGTTTGCAATGACTGTGCAAGATCTTTTTTTTATATTTTTAATTTCGCCTTTTAAACTGTAAAACAGATCTCCACAAAACTCAGAATTTCCCAGAACAATGTTTACACGAGAAAACAAACACACACACACAGACACACACACACACACACACACACACACACACACACACACACACACACACACACACACACACACACACACACACACGCGCGCGCGCGCGCGCGCGCGCACACACACAAAAACACACACACAGTCACATATAAAAATGATGCCCACGATTAATCTTGATATTGTGTTGCTGACTTAAGTAAGCCTGGATAAAAACAATGCCATCTATAGGCAAATGCCGCCCATCTGCAAAGGGCATAGATCTTGATTTAACCCCGCAAACCATGTGTATTAGATGTAACATTACATATGTGACCCTTGTGATAAAGTAAAGAGATGATTTCTTCCAAATCCATGTTCTCTCAAACTTTAATCAGTTTTCATACATGAGCTGTCAAAAACCCATGACCCTTGACCTTTATGATATCACAGAGTTGACTAAATTAGTATACATAGGAGGGTCTTATCATCAACTACCTTTGTGCCAAATTCGATTGAAAAGTTTGCAAAACTGTTGATAATACGTGTAACTACAATTCCTTCCACAAGAAAGGCAAAGCCATTATGGTTCATGTGGACAACCGATATACTTATGTGTGACTTTCTTTGTGACAATAATTAAATGGCTGGCTTTCGCACCAGCAAAGTACATGTTTTGTCAAAATGTAAGTATTTTTCACACATATGTACACCCCCACCACCCACCACCCTTGACCTTTGCAATGAGTTGAGTAAATTGGTATGCGCAGGAAGGCCTTATCATCAGCTATCTTTGTGCCAAATTTGATTGAAACATTAGCAAAATTATTTATCCAAAATTGGCATTTTACACACATTTGCCAGCCTGTGATCATTGACCTTTCTGAAGGGTTAACCAAAACAGTATGCATAGATAGGTCTTCCCATTAGGGTCCTCTGTAGCAAGTTTGGGTTTAAAGTTGTGTTTGTGAAAAAAACATCTTTTGTCAAAATATTGCTATTTTAAACCTATTTCCTGAGCCGGCTCTTGTGACCCTTGACCTTACCGAGGGATCAATCAAATTAGTATGCATGGAAAGGTTTTACCCTCAGGCATCTGTGTACCAAGTTTGGGTTTGAAGTTGTAAATAGTATTTGAGATAAATATAAATTATGTCAAAATATAGCTATTTTTGACCTATTTTCTGAGCCCCTGTGATCTTGACCTTTGTGCGAGGTCGCTCAAATTGGTATGTTTGGAAAGGTCTTGCCACAAAGTATCCTTAGGCCAAGTTGGAAGACTGTGGCTTAAATAGTCTCCTAGAAAATGCCAACGTTAAAGTTTTCGGCACAGACGACGGCAGATGGACAGACCACCACGCCCCCCCCCCCCCCCCCCAAAAAAAAAAAAAAAAAAAAAAAAAAAAAAATAGACTCACTTTTGCTTCGCACGTGAGCCAACCCACAAAGTGAACGCGGTCCTTTCATTATCTGACCTCATGTGAACGCTGTAAAAATAAAATCTTACCTTAAAAGCCCTCTCAGCACCAGCCTGACTGTCAAGCGTTTTTTTGGTATTCCTTTGTTGTTTGTTCTGGTTTACTGTCCCACTGGCACTAATAGTGATCGGAAACTAGCAGTTTTGGCGTAGGTTAGTTTTTCCTTGTAGGTTTGGCGTAGTTGTTTCCCTCCTCCTTTCTCATCCGGGCTTGGGACCGTCAACGGCGGAGTTGTATTCTTTGCAGATATCCAAACGCACAATTAAAACAAATTACAAGATGCTACACTTTCGAAGCATCTCCTTTATGAAGCACAATGCCCCAAGCTAACGCTCACATGTTGTCACGTGGTCAAATGCCGACCACTTTATGTAAAAGGTCTTACTTTTTCTGAGTCACACAGCAATCAAGAAGCATTCTTCCAGGTGCAGTCACTGTCATACTTTGACTACTTTTGTTAACATGGCAGCTTGAAACATTATGTACACAAGTCAAAATAAACGTTTCACTCTCGACTGAGAAGCTACGTCACTCTGTCTCGTACGGACATGGCAATCACCAGCAGAACATGTACATTCAATGTTGTCACCTAACCACAAGATAAGCGGAACTGCATTTTTTTTCTTCTAAAGAATACACGAAGGGAATGCAAACATATACTTTATTAGTCGCAGGGGGTACAATACATGATTCCTTTGACCTCCCTCTGGCCTACAAGGGTCAGTGTAGCGAACCCACCCACACCCCCCCCCCCACTCCCTCCCCACACACACCCCCATTTCGCAAATGTTGGAGGTGTTGCTTAACTACTGTGTACCAGCTGGAAAGATTGACCATGATAATTCAAGGGCAGAGTCAGATTAGCTTGGCTCCTGAAGGCGCCAAGCTAATCTGACGGTACAGTACCCTGCAATTATCATGGTCAATCCATCTCCTGCTTCAGGGTCCTGGGCAAAATGGGTTAAGACACGTTCAGAAATACTCGATGTTGACTGCATTACACACACGACTGATATGAAAATGTTCTAAGAACACATGAACGGTTCCATTCTAAGAAGTATAGATTTGTTAAAGATGTAGACCTGTGTGAATACCACAAGTCAATTACTGACATGTTTTCACGTAGAGTTATGTGCATGTGCTGGTCTATAATTTTGGAACTTGTGAAATCACAGACAAGTACATAGTTTTGATGTTTTGGAAATGATTTGGATGGTTGGTTGTTGGTTATACATTGCTTAACCTTTATCATTCGGAATACACCAGTGTGTGAAGTAGGTTTGACCAAAATAGTTTAAGGGTAGTGCCAGATTAGCCTGGCGCCTCTATTCGCCAAGCTATTCTGGCACTACCCTTGAACTAAAGCCATTAGTCTATATCCTTATCTGTAAGTATTTCAGCCTCAGCGTGATATGGGTTAAAATCCCAACAGCAACAATGTGGGAAATCAGGGTATTTACCCGACCACATATAGTAGCGCACCTTCATGTTTGTGTATGTATGTTTCTCCTGCCCACTTCCTAAGTTCAGGAGAAAGACATGGGTTATATAAGAGACCTGATCCATTCGTTTGAGGATGGAAATGATCGTCTTATTCTATACCTGCGTATTTCTCTGTGGGCTGGCGATTGGGTGCCTGATAGGCGGGGGCAGGGGATCTAACTGTTGTCTGTCCAGCGCTGTGATTCCCCTTGGTTTGCATACAATTCTGCCAGCGCTAGCCTCACCTATCTGGTTTGTGAGCAACAGCAACAAGACTTTCTCAGAACGTGCCTGCATTGCTTGTGAAAAAAAAACACAACTAAACAGAATATTGAATGTATCTCGCCAGCCGGTCTAATACGCTAAATAAACCTTAGACTATTTAGGAAAACACATTTATTATCAAGAGCTACAGGCAGCGCAGACATTAGGGAGAGTTTAAAAATGGAAAATATCGGTGAATGGACAAAGGGTAGACAGAACCACATGCCCCAGAATAGAGGGGAAACCCCACCCTATGGGGTTATCCAGGGTGACCCTGGGACCTAAAAAGTAGTTGACCCCACCCAAATCCCCCAGGGCAGACACGGTGGGGGGGGGGGGGGATTGGGGGGGGGGTGTTGAGGGGTGGAGAAAAATTATTTGGAGTTGTCTGAAAGACCACAATTTAAAAGTTGCCAAAGGGGAAAAAATGTACTTTAACATACGCACACACACACACACATACACATAGGCACATGCACACAGTCACATGCACACATAAAAATGATACCCACCACCCGCACGATCAATCTTGATATTGTGATGCTGACTTAAGTAAGCCTGGATAAAAACAATGCCAACTATAGGCAAATGCCGCCCATCTCCAAAGGACATAGATCTTGATTTAACCCTGCAGACCATGTATATTAGATGTAACCCGTGTGACACTTGTGATAAAGTAAAGAGATGATTTCTTCCAAATCCATGTTCTCTCAAAATTTAATTAGTTTTCAAACATTAGATGTCAAATACCCCTGACTCTTGACCTTTATGATATCACAGAGTTGACTAAACTAGTATACATGAGAGGGTCTTATCATCATCAGCTATCTTTGTGCCAAATTCAATTGAAAAGTTGGCAAAACTGTTGATAATACATGTAACTACAATTCTTTCCACAAGAAAGGCAAAACCATTATGGCTCACGTGGACAACCGAAATACTTTGTGTGACCTTTGTGACAATAAGTAAAGGGCTGGGTTTCCGCACCAGCAAAGTATATGTTTTCTCAAAATGTAAGTATTTTTCACACATATGTACACACCCCACCCCCTCCACCACCCTTGACCTTTGCAATGAGTTGAGTAAATTGGTATGCACAGGAAGGTCTTATCATCAGCTACCTTTGTGCCAAATTTGTTAATAAAATTTGCAAACGTTTTGCTAATAACTAAAATGTTATCAAAAATTGGCATTTTACACACATTTGCCAGCCTGTGATCATTGACCTTTCTGAAGGGTTAACCAAAACAGTATGCATAGATAGGTCTTCCCATTAGGGTCCTCTGTAGCAAGTTTGGGTTTAAAGTTGTGTTTGAGAAAAAAACATCTTTTGTCAAAATATGGCTATTTTGAACCTATTTCCTGAGCCGGCTCTTGTGACCCTTGACCTTACCGAGGGATCAACCAAATTAGTATGCATGGAAAGGTCTTACCCTCAGGCATCTGTGTACCAAGTTTGGGTTTGAAGTTGTGAATAGTATTTGAGAAAAAATAAATTATGTCAAAATATAGCTATTTTTGACCTATTTCCTGAGCCCCTGTGATCTTGACCTTTGTGAGAGGTCGCTCAAATTGGTATGTTTGGAAAGGTCTTGCCACAAAGTATCCTTAGGCCAAGTTGGAAGACTGTGGCTGAAATAGTCTCCGAGAAAATGCCAATGTTAATGTTTACGGCACAGACGACGGCAGACGGACAGACCACCACGCCCCAAAAAATAGACTCACTTTTGCTTCGCACGTGAGCCAACCCACAAAGTGAACGCGGTCCTTTCATTATCTGACCTCATGTGAACGCTGTAAAAAATAAAATCTTACCTTAAAAGCCCTCTCAGCACGAGTCTGACTGTCAACAACGAACGTTCTTTGGTATTCCTTTGTTGTTTGTTCTGGTTTACTGTCCCGCTGGCACTAATAGTGATCGGAGACTAACAGTTTTGGCGTAGTTTAGTTTTTCCTTGTAGGTTTGGGGTACTTGTTTCCCTCCTCCTTTCTCATCTGGGCTTGGGACCGGCAACGGCGGAGTTGTATTCCTTTGCAGATATCCAAACGCACAATTAAAACAAATTACAAGATGCTACACTTTCGAAGCATCTCCTTTATGAAGCACAATGCCCCAAGCTAACGCTCACATGTTGTCACGTGGTAAAATTCCTACCACTTTATGTAAAAGGTCTTATAGTCCATAAGCTAGGAAGGTCTACCGTGCACCCACCCCCCCCCCCCCCAGTACTCAATAAGATGGGTTTCAAAGTGTTCCTTAGTATGTCCTGAGATGTTTAAGCCATGTTCCCCGAAAATCCTTAAGAACACACCAGAGATATAGCCGATGGTGCAAGGGTACCCCCATTCACGCTCTTCGCAGGTGCTAAAATGAGGTTGAGAAACATTTTCCTCTAAATAAATCAGAATTCATTCCAGAAGCCCAAATCAGGCAATATTATGTTAAGGCACACCTTCTGCATCCTCTGCAAAAAACAGAATGAAAAAATATTGAATCTCTGGCTCACAGTGAAGGTATTTGTGCACCCAGTAAACGACTATTTCCGCGAAATCGCAAAAAAAGACAAAAATAATGTGTCAGATGCCTTCAGACATTTTCTATAGCACTGACAGTCCATTTGTAGGTTTACATCATTAAAACAGGATGTCATAATTATTTTAAACTTGACTAGGTGATGCTGTGATCACTGTGAGTGCCACAGTGGTTGATTTTGTATCCCTA
The DNA here is from genome assembly GCA_036245525.1 of Semisulcospira habei. Classification (NCBI taxonomy): domain Eukaryota; kingdom Metazoa; phylum Mollusca; class Gastropoda; family Semisulcospiridae; genus Semisulcospira; species Semisulcospira habei. Next base: position 137,050,962 of record BTPG01000006.1, read on the forward strand.
CCCCCAAGTTGTAAAAATACACAAAATTAATTAGAAAAATTGTTCAAGTTATCCCATTTTATTTTGACCTCTCTTTACCTATTGAGTTTCAATAATGTGAGCATAAAGTGCAAGAAAATAAGGAAAGTCGGCATCCTTTATGGTATGTTCGTGGTGAATGATAGCTTTTTACCATTTAAAATTGCTGAATTGGGAAACGAACATTGTTTCTGATGCCCTCAGAAATTTTGTATAAAACTGATAGGTCTTTTTTAGGTTTTATTGTTTAGGATAGAGTACCGCAGTTACTCCCAACCTGATTTTATGATGCTGTGATGCATTTAGGGGCCACAGTGGCTGAATCTGCTGCCCTACCCCCATTTTACCTGTACGCAAAGGAACGAAAAATGATCATAACAATTGCTCCTCTGATTAAATATTTTTGTTGCCAGTTTTCTTAACAAAATATGTATATTGAGCGTAAGCATTTGTGATCATTTCATTAATTTCAATGTGACCCATCGATTTAATTGTAATTCTTTTTATTTAAGGCATGCTTAACAGGGGCTGCCGCTGAAGCTTCTATCATCTGCACATTCAGCACTCTTGTCAAACTCGGGGAAGGTGTACCTCAGGGAGATGTTGTGTCTGATGCTGTTTTTGGTCTACATTAATGGCATCAGTACAACAGTACCAAGGTTCATCTTGAACATCCTCCATGCAGATGACTTTGCAGTGTGGAGCGCAGCAGAACATAAAGAAATAGCATCCTCCAGAGTCCAGGATGCTGCCAATAGAGTCAGCAGCTGGACTGAAAGAGGCCACTCAAACTGAGCTAGACCATCTCTTTCAATCAGACGGAAGAGGTCACCTCAAAACTGGAGACCTTCCAGTACCAAAGACACACAGGCCAACTTTACTGGCAACAAATAAATTACTGGATTCACGTGGAGGCATAAAGAAATAGCATCCTCCAGAACATAAAGAAATAGCATCCTCCAGAATCCAGGATGCTGACTATAGAGTCAGCAGCTGGACTGAAAGAGGCCACTCAAACTGAGCTAGACCATCTCTTTCAATCAGATGGAAGAGGTCACCTCAAAACTGGAGATCTTCCAGTACCAAAGACAGACAGGCCAACTTTACTGGCAACAAATAAATTACTGGATTCAAGTGGAGGCCTCACATTGAAACCATGGAAGCTAGAGCTGCAAAAAAGAAAGAGAGTCTCTGATGAAGAACTGGTGGGGACCACATTGGCGCAAATTACAGCATCCTGGCACAAGCAAACACCTGCTCGGTCAGACCAGTTGTGCGGTACCAAGATACATCGACAACATGAAACACTGCCTGAAACACAAAAAGCCAGGCTTGACAAGATGCAGAACATGGGTCATTCTCATGATGCAGTGACATTCTTAGAGCCATCTGGAGCACCCCAATTTAGGAAATGGAGGACATTGGAGCCACTGGAATGCAGAACAGCACACACGATGAAGAGACTTACTAAACACCGACAGCATGGGAGACTACAGGAGCAGACCAAGAACCGTCAGAAATGCCCAATCTGAACTGCCAACTGAAGGTCCTGCAAAGGGCTAACACTGACGTCCTGGAACCAAGCCCAAAGATGTGTGAACAGCTCCCTTCAGATACCTGGACATCTCGAAAGAGCCTTCAAGACAACATAATGTTCCAGGACTCTTTGCCAAAGGTCGCGGCACTGCACAAAGCCATCTTGCTGGAGGTTGTGCACAAGCGCTACCCTCACAGCAGCTGTGATACCACACACGATGCCGTGTTGAATGAAGGAAGTGGCGTGTACATCTGTTGTGCAGACCGCACTACTACCTCCCTCTCCTTACCAGCTAGCGGCAGCAGCTCCAACTATCGTACAGATCTGCAGGTGCTCAACACAGCAGCAGAGCACTAGCTAGGGAAAGGCAGCAGCTTGATCCACTGATCTCACCAAGAAGCTTCAAGATAGACTGGATGCCCTGTCCACAAAATAGTGCTGCAGTGGATTCCAGTGCATTCTGGACTAGCTGGGAATGGACACACTACAACAACAAAGTGATTGGCAAAAGCAGAATGGCGGCTGCAGCCCGTGGGCAGATGACATCAACAAGCTGAACAGGGAGAGCCAGGCCACCATCTTTCATCTACACACTGATTACTCTGGACTGGGTCCATCCAGAAAAGCAGGAACGTTTCACAAACCCAAACTGAAGCCTGAAGCTTTACACACTTTAATCAGATCACTCTGTATCAGCAATTATTTGAAGCTTCCGTGCCTAATGCGTGAAGAGATACCAAAATAAAAGAACGCTTAGTGAATGGCGGACATCGGTAGAAGCGTAAACAACCAATCAGAATGTTCGCCATGCAGTCACTTTATGATCAGAGCTAAATATAGATCACTTGCAACAAGCGTCAGCATGATCGTTTGCAATGGGAATAGTCACAAATTGAGGGAGAAAAAAAAAAGAAGTCGACAAAAGTTTGCCAGTACGTTATCATTTTTTTTTTACAAACTTTCACAGACTTTAAGGAAAAGGACTGAAATTGACAGACTTTCCAGGGCCCTCAAAAAGCCTTGTCATTTTTTTTACAACTTTCACAAATATTCACAGACCGTAAGGACCCTGCTGAACTCACCTCGTGAGACTGGGTCATGTGGAAACAGCCCTATGCGAATTTGGCGTAGAAAATCGGTCTCCTTAGCACATTCTCCAAACATGTCCATACACAGAAGCGGTCTGCTGGCAGTTCTGACCAGAAGACACGCCCCTATACACAAACTCTGAAAACATGCTGCCTAGCTCTTGACAGCTCACTTATTGGCAGCCAGAACAACATAAGATTTAAAGACGGCCATAAAAAAAGATTGAACGTTGCAGAAGGTGGAAGTGGAGATCTCGTTGTCGACATGTGGAAACTAAGTATTTTTTTATAACATTGTTTTGGATATTAGGAACCATGAAACTTTATTACGCATATTCATATTTACACATTTCTAGATAAAAATAAATGAAAGGAAAAGGGGAGACCTTACTAGACCCGCCTTACGCTAGGTAAAATATCACCTAAAAGACCAGCCAGTTAAAAATAGTTACAATTAAATTGATGGGTTACATTGAAATTAATGAAATGATCACAACTTTTTATGCTCAGTATGCATACTTTAAAAAAAAAAAACAACTGGCAACAAAAAATATTTAAACAGAGGACTATTACGTAAGCAATTTTTATGATTATTTTGCGTTACTTTGCGTACTGGTAAAATGGGGGTAGGGCAACAGATTCAGCCACTGTGTCATAGCATCACAAAATCAGGTTGGGAGTAACTGTGGTACTCTATCCTAACCAATAAAACCTAACAAAGACCTATCGGTAGTATACAACATTTCTGAGGGCACCGGAAACAACGTACGTTTCCCAATTTGGCAATTTTAAATGGGAAAAAGCTGTCATTCACCACGAATGTACCGTAAAGGATGCCGACTTTCCTTATTTTCTTGCACTTTATGCTTACATTATTGAAACTTAATAGGTAAAGAAAGGTCAAAATGAAATGGAATAACTTTAGAAATTTTTTCTAATTAATTTTGTGTATTTTTACAACTTGGGGGTAGGGATACAAAATCAACCACTGTGGCACTCACAGTGATCACAGCATCACCTAGTCAAGTTTATAATAATTGTAACATCCTGTTTTAATAATGTAAGCCTGAAAATGGACTGCCAGCACTATAAAAAATGTCTGAAGGCATCTGACACATTATTTTTGTCTTTTTTTTGCGATTTCGCGGAAATGGTCGTTTGCTGGGTCCACAAATACCTTCACTGTGAGCCAGAGATTCAATATTTTTTCATTCTGTCTTTTGCAGAGGCTGCAGAACGTGTGCCTTAACATAATAGTGCCTGATTTGGGCTTCTGGAATGAATTCTGATTTATTTAGAGGAAAATGTTTCTCAACCTCATTTTAGCACCTACGAAGAGCGTGAATGGGGGAACCCTTGCGCCATCGGCTATATCTCTGGTGTGTTCCTAAGGATTTTCGGGGAGCATGGCTTAAACATCTCAGGACATACTAAGGAACACTTTGAAATCCATCTTATTGAGTACTGGGGGGGGGGGGGGGGGTGCACGGTAGACCTTCCTAGCTTGTGGACTATTAATTTGTCTGAGCCACACAGCAATCAAGAAGCATTATTTTCTTCCAGGTGCAGTCACTGTCATACTTTGACGACTTTTGTAAACATGGCAGCTTGAAACATTATGTACACAAGTCAAAATAAACGTTTCACTCTCGACTGAGAAGCTACGTCACTCTATCTCGTACGGAAATGGCAATCACTGGCAGAACATGTTCATTCAATGTTGTCACCTAACCACAAGATAAGCAGAACTGAATTTTTTTTTCTATAGAATCCACGAAGGGAATGCAAACTATTCGTTATTGGTCGCAGGGGGTACAATGCATCTTCTTCTTCTTGTTGTTCTCGAACGCCGTCACACTTGGAGTTTGGCTCTCAAAATGAAATCTGTGGTCTTCGTAGCGCCTCCACAGGCCCGTACAGTTTCTCTTGTAGGGTGGCGGGCTTCGGCCATATCTCCTCCCTCAGCAACTAGTGGTTCCCACAGTCCTGGAGGATGTGCTCTGTGGTCTGCTCTGCTTCTCCACAAGGGCACAGGGGAGATGGCACGAGGTGGAAGCGTCTGTGCAGGTGGAATTGAGTCGGTTGTGCCCGGTCCTCAAACGGAAGATGGTCACCTGCTCTTGTCTGGACAGCTGATGGTAACTGTCTAGGGGCCGTTGTGGTGATATGTACACAGACTTAATGATGGTCTTCATCTTTGTGAAGCCGACTCCATTTTCATCTTGTTCTTGCTTTGCGCCTACTTTTGCCACTCTGTCAGCTTCTTCATTGCCGTAGATGCGTTAGTGAAGGGTGCATTTGATGTTTTGCAGTGCCTTTTGTAGACGTGGCAGTTTCCCCGTTCCTCCTCTCCTGCCTTTCAAGTGTCAAACACTTAGCTACAAGTTCTATACTAATCTATGATTTTAGACCCTGATGGTCTTCATCTCTGTGAAGCTAACTCCACTTTCGTCTTGTTCTTTCTCTGCGCCCACTTTTGCCATTCTGTCAGCTGCTTCATTGCCGTAGATGCCACAGTGTGAAGGGATCCACTGCAGCACCAGTCTGGTGCACTTGATGTTTTGCAGTACCTCTTGCAGACGTGGCAGTTTGCTTGCTGTTGCTGCCTCAAGAACAGACATGGCATCAGTCAGGAAGACAATCTAGGCATCAGGGTCTGCAGTGCCACTAAGGGTGTTTGCAGCATGGACCAGGGCTTCCACCTCAACTCTGTAATTTGTGCAGTGAAGACCTGTTGGTATTGCCTCTGCCTGTCATTTTCCGTTTGGGTACTGAATGTACACCCCAGCCCCTTCAGTTCTGAACTGCATCTGTGGCTGATCCATCGGTGTATGCCCGTATCCATGCCTCCTGAGGATACTTTTCTTCGAGCATGGCCAGTGTCAGGGCTTTCTTGCTCACAGTGCTGTGCTCATCTTTGGTGGTGATGTAGGGTACCGTGGAAGAGATGGTGATGTTTTCTGGCTTACTTTCCCAGGGTGGAAGGTCACTCGTAGGATTCAGAGCCTCTACCTGCGCAGGGAGCTTTGCCTGGTGTTTTCTCTGCAGAGCTCTCGTCTCCTTCACAAAGCTTGATCTTTTCAGTCTCCCTGAGGTTGGCTGTTTCATCCTGGCATTCATAGGATGGTCTTTGGAAGACTTAACCTTTGTGGACTGTATCAAGGCTTTGCAATCTCTTCTCATGCGCAGGGGTGGGATGCCTGTTGTCTCTTCCATCTTTTCAATTGGTGTGGATCTCATTGCGCCGGTGATGATACGCAGTGCCTGGTTCTGAACTCTGTCTGCTGGTGTGACTGGGCTGCCGTCAACCATGCATTGGATCCGTACTCAAGGTGTGTTCTCACTGTGCCTTGATATACATTTTTGAGGATCTTTTCATTGGCTCCCCATTGTGTTCCAGCCAGCTTCCTCATAATATTCAGCTTTCTTCTAGCTTTTTCTTCTGCGTTCCAAATGTGCGGCTTCCATGTCAGCCTCTTGTCAAGGGTGACGCCCAGGTATGTCTGGGGTGATGCCTAGTGTTAGGTTGCCAGCCTTTGCTTTGTTGGAGAGAGAGAAGAGTGTGGCTGATGAGTTTTCTGTCTTGATGGCCACACACCAGTTGTTGGTCCAGTTTGTCAGCCTGTCCAGTGCTAGCTGCATCCTGTATGTAGCAGTTGTTGCATACACTTCTGTGCACCAGAGTACCAGGTCATCTGCGTACAGGGCTGCGTGGACTCCTTTTGGTAGCTCTGGCACAAGGTCGTTGATGAAGAGAATAAACAGGGTCGGTGACAGGACTCCCCCCTGTGGCACCCCCTGACGCAGCAGCACTTTTTGGCCACAGTACCCATCCACTGTCACACGGGCTTTACGATTGTGCAGGTATGACTTGGTCCACCGATACATGTTCCCTTGGATGCCACTGCGAAGGAGTTTCACAAGGAGACCATCCTTCCACACCTTTTCGAAAGCCTTCTGTAGGTCAATGAAGGCAGCTAATGTCACCTTCTGATCTTGAAAGGCATCTTCTATGACCTATGCAAGGTGTGTTGTCTGGTCTTCTGTATTCTTGTGGCTTCTGAAACCAGATTGCTCTGGCACGATAATGCTCTCGGACTCCAGGTACCACTGCAGGCGCTTGTTGATGATGCGCTCCATGGTCTTGCACACACAACTTGTCAGGCTGATGGGGCGATAACTCAGGGCTTTGGACTTATTTTTCCCTTTCTTCAAAATTGGGATCATCCTGGCTTCCTTCGAGCACTGGGGTACCTGTCCTCCTCTCCAGCTGTGGTTAAAGATGTCCAGTAGCTTCGTTAAGGCAGTGTTGCCAAGGTGTTGTAACATCTCGTTTGAGATGCTGTCTGGACCTGGAGATTTTTTCTTCTTCAACTGTTTGATGGCCAACTTCAGTTCCGAAAGGGTGATGTCCTTCATTGCATCATGGACGTTTGTATCTCTTGTTCTCTCTCTTTCTTCTTATCTGAATTCTTTCCCAAGCATTTGTGGAACAATGATGTTACTTTCTTTCGCATAGATCTGTGCGAACATGTTTGCAGCTTTCCTACCAGTCAGTGCTTTCCCTTCTTCTTCCAGGGTGATCTTCTGTTCCCTGGTGCCCTCATCGTTCAACGCCGTGGTCAGTCTCCACAACTTGGTGGTGTGCAGGGGGTACAATGCATTTCATGATTCCTTTGACCTCCCTCAGGCCTACAAGGGTCAGTGTAGCGACCCCCCCCCCCCCACACACACTTCTTGGCTTGACTTCGCGAACGAAGATTCTATAGGGCTTGCCCACGTCGTCTGCAGGCATTTTCGTGGCTGCGGAGGCCAATCCGGGACAGGCAGGTACGACCGCAGTGGCTGCAGGGGAAGGTCTGTTCGGGGTTCTGAGTTACGACAGCTCTGTTTTTTCTTCTGAGCCGCTTGTCCTTAAGGTTAGCTCTGCGAGAGTCCTCAAAGGAGACGGCTGCCTTGTGAATGGTGGAGCGCCAGGTGTCACGGTCCGCAGCAAGCGAAGACCACTGGCGGTGGTCGATTTGGCAGGCACTAAGTGACTTCTTGAGACCGTCTTTGTACCTCTTCTTTGGTGCCCCTCTGTCTCGGTGTCCAGTGGCGAGCTCGCCGAACAGAGTGATCTTGGGTAGGCGATGATCCTCCATCCTGGAGACGTGCCCCGCCCAGCGAAGCTGTGTCCGCAGCAGCAAAGCCTCGATGCTCACAGTTTCCGCCTGTTCAAGGACCTCGACGTTGGTGACATAGTCACTCCAGTGAATGCTGAGGATGGTACGCAGGCAGCGCTGGTGAAAGCGTTCGAGGAGTCGTAGTTGGCTGCGGTAGAGGGCCCAGGACTCGGAACCGTACAGCAGGGTGGTGAGGACGACAGCTCTGTACACGCTGATCTTGGTGCCTTTTTTCAGCTGTTGATTGTGCCACACCCGCTTGAATAGTCGCCCGAAAGCACTGTTCGCTTTTGCCAGCCTGTTGTCCAGCTCCTTGTCCAGCTTGGCGTCTGACGTGATGATGCAGCCAAGGTAGGTAAACTGGTGTACAGACTTCAGTTCGGACTCGCCGATGGTGATGTGGGGAGGGCGATGCTCTTCCTTGGGTGCCGGCTGATGAAGGACCTCTGTCTTTTTCAGACTGACCTCAAGTCCAAAGAGCTGGGCGGCATCTGCGAAGCAGGACGTAATGCGCTGCAAGGCTCTCTCTGTGTGTGCAACGAGGGCAGCGTCATCAGCAAAGAGCAGCTCACGAACCAGTTGGTCTAGGGTTTTCGTGTGGGCCTGCAGTCGTCTGAGGTTGAACAGGCTGCCATCGAGACGATACCTGATGTACACTGCGTCGTCGTCGTCGAGGTCCACTGTGGCCTGCTTCAACATCATGCTGAAGAAGATGGTGAAGAGGGTCGGTGCCAGCACGCAGCCTTGCTTCACGCCGTTGCGAATGGGGAATGGTTCTGAGAGGTCACTGTTTAGTCTGACCTGGCCTTGCTGGTCCTCGTGGAGCTGGACGATCATGTTGAGGAACTTTGGGGGACAGCCTAGTCGCTCCAGGATCTGCCACATACCTTGCCTGCTCACAGTGTCAAACGCTTTTGTTAGGTCGACAAACGTTACGTACAGCCCTTTGTTCTGCTCGCGGCACTTCTCCTGAAGCTGTCTCAGCACAAAGACCATGTCGGTGGTACTCCTGTTGGCTCTGAAGCCACACTGGCCCTCTGGGAGGTGGTCTTCAGCGATGGCAGGTACCAGCCGATTCAGGAGCAACCTTGCGAGAATTTTCCCGGCAATGGACAGCAGGGTAATTCCACGATAATTAGAGCAGGCAGACTTCTCTCCTTTGTTCTTGTACAGGGTGATGATGACTGCATCACGGAGATCCTTTGGTAGTGTTCCTTTTTCCCAGCAGCAGAGAAAGAGGTCGTGGAGCTTGTTGTGCAGTGCTGGGCCTCCATGTTTCCAGATCTCTGGCGGGATTCCGTCAATGCCTGCTGCTTTGCCACTCTTGAGCTGGTGGATGGCTGTGAGGGTCTCTTCGGCGGTGGGCGGTTCGTCCAATTCAACCTTTAGTGGAAGGTGTGGGATTTGAAGGATGACTGTTTCTTGAACAGTGCGCTCAGCGCCGAAGAGGTCCTGAAAGTATTCCGACCAGCGGTTCAAGATGGAGGTATTATCTGTGAGGAGTGCCTGTCCATCAGCGCTTCGCAGGGGACTTTGTACCAGGTGCCTAGGGCCATACACTGCTTTCAGTGCTTCGTAGAAGCCCCTGTAATCACCGTTGTCAGCGCAGAGCTGGGTCCTCTGTGCGAGTCTGGACCACCACTCGTTCTGGAGCTCTCTAAGCTTGAGCTGGAGACTGCTGCAGATGAGGCGGAAGGCAGACTTCTTCACAGGGCAGGAAGGCTGGGCTAGGTGGGCCTGGTGGGCGGCTCTTTTTTTTGCTAGAAGTTCCTGGATCTCTACGTCGTTTTCGTCAAACCAGTCTTTGTTCCTCTTTCTAGCAAAGCCCAAGACTTCCACAGAAGATTTTACAATAGCAGTTTTCAGTTGTTCCCAGAGTGTTTCAGGGGAGGAGTCTGCTGGATCAACTGTGTCTTTGAGCATGCGCTGTAAATCGGCCTGAAGGGCAGCTTTCTTGTCGTCACGCTGAAGGCTGGCAACATCAAGCTTTTTCTTGGGGGGGCCCCCTTTCTTGGGTTTCAGCTTGAGGCGGAGCCTGAGTTTGCAGCGAACAAGGCGGTGGTCAGTGTGGCACTCTGCGCTGGGCATCACTCTGGTGAGAAGGACGTCACTGCGGTCCCTCTGACGCACTAGGACATAGTCGATAAGGTGCCAGTGCTTGGAGCGAGGATGCATCCAGGTGGTCTTTCGACTGTCCTTTTGCTGGAAAGTAGTGTTGGTGATGACAAGTTGCTGTTCTGCACAGAGCTCCAACAGTAAGCGACCATTGTCATTGCAGTTCCCAACGCCATGCTTGCCGAGGACTCCTTTCCAGGCTTCAGAGTCTTGGCCCACTCTGGCGTTGAAGTCGCCAAGGATGATGACTTTGTCGTCTGCAGGGGTGCTCTGCAGGAGGCTGCGCAGGTCAGAGTAGAACTTGTCTTTTTCTGCAGGCTCTGCCAGGAGGGTTGGGGAGTACACACTGAGAAGGGTGACGTATTGCTGGTGTCTCAGTGGGAGGCGCATGGACATGATGCGGTCGGAGTGACCCGTTGGTAGGTTTTCCAACTTAGTCGCAATGTGGGTCTTCACCATGAAGCCCACGCCTGAGAGCCGTCTTTCTGATGCAGGCCTGCCTGACCAGTAGAGGGTGTAGCCAGCGCCAAGTTCTTGGAGGCTGCCTTCCTCCGGGAGGCGTACTTCGCTGAGCGCGGCGATGTCGATGTTTAACCTCCGCAATTCATGGGCAATGAGGGCGGAGCGACGTTCAGGGCGTCCGCTGTCTGCTATGTCGAGCATGGTTCGGATGTTCCAGCATGCTACGTTGAGTCCGGTCGTGGTCGTCATGAGAGTGGATCCATTGTTTTTTCTTGTTTTCTGACCGCATGAGAAGATGCCCGTTGACCGCGGCTAGCCAACTGGGTTACGAGGGGATGAGCTTTGGTTAGGCCACCTTTTCTAGGCCCCTCTCCGTGTGGAGCAAGCAGTGCTGTCCCTAGAGAAGGCTGCTTGGTCGTTCAGGGTGTGCCGAGTGACGTTGTCATCCCCATGTCAACATCAGGCGACCAATATCCTGAACCGCCTGCATGCAGGTTTGAGACTGCGGCTTCCAGTGACATCTTTCACCTGCCGTTTTGCCCCTTGCCCATCGCTACAGGACTTGGAAAGTTCAGTGTCATAGTCCGTGGGCGTTTCCTAAAGCCTGCGCGGTGGAGCTTTTTGGTGGAGTGCAGTGTGCGCAGTACTGGCCCCACCCTTTAAACCCTTGGTTCGTTTGCCATGGCCTAGCAAGCTGGGACGGTGGCATCGAGGTCCTCGGGTCGTAGGTTTTATATCAGACTGTCCTTGTCTTAGTCTCTGGCTCAAAAGCCTTCCCCGGAGACACGGGGGCTTTGATGTCAGGGGTTTCCTCCCTTAGCCTTTCCGCAGCCAAGCGGCCAAGCCTGCAAGGCAGCAGGGGACTCGTGGAGGGCGGGGTCGTCTATGTCCCGTGCAGATGTGAACATCTGCCCACTGCCCACTGGTTACCATTATTATAATTATTATTACTATTATTATTGTTCATGTTGTTACAATGGCCAAGACATCTAACTTATCTGAACAAGAAAGACAAAGCCCTTATGGTTCACGTGTATGACCGATGCACATATGTGTGACCTTTTGTGACAATAAAGGGCTTGCTTTCAGCACCTGCGAAATCCATTTTTCATGGCATCCCATGACCCTTGATATTTGTGATGGGACAACTAAATTAGTATGCATATGAAGGTCTTATCATCAGTAACCGTTGAGCCAAATTTGATTGAAAATTTTACAAAAATGTTGATAAAAACTACAATCCTATCCAAAATTGGCATTTTACACACATTTGCTGACCTCTTGTGACCCATGACCTTTCTGAGGGATCAACCAAATTAGTGGAAGGTCTTACTATCAGGTATCTTTGTACCAAGTTTGGGTTTGAAAGTGTGAATAGTATTTTTCAAAATATGGCTATTTGTTAGGTATTACCTCATCCCCTGTGACCTTGACCTTTGAGAGAAGTCACTCAAATTGGTATGTTTAAAAAGGTCTTGCCACAAATTATCCTTGGGCCGAGTTTGAAGACTGTGGCTTGAATAGTCTCCGAGAAAATGCCAACGTTAAAGTTTACCTTCGACAACAAATGACGGCGAACGGAGGGACGACCACTGGGGCAGAACATACTCATTTTTGAGACTGAGTTGAAATGTGTGTGTGTGTGTATGAACGTGGCGGAGATGTTAAGAGATGTAGCTCAGATTTTGGGCTCACGTGCAAAGCAAAAATGAGTATGTTCTGCCCACACACACACACACACCCCTCTATCCCCCCCCCCCCCCCTACAAACACACACACACACATTTCGCAAATGTTGGAGGTGTTGCCTAACTACTGTGTACCAGCTGGATAGATTGACCATGATAATTCAAGGGTAGACTCAGATTAGCTTGGCTCCTGAAGGCGCCAAGCTAAGTTGACGGTACAGTACCCTGCAATTATCATGGTCAATCCATCTCCTGCTTCAGGGTCCTGGGCGAAATGGGTTAAGACACGTTCAGAAATACTCGATGTTGACTGCATTACACACACACACGACTCATATGGAAATGTTCTAAGAACACATGAACGGTTCCATTCGACGAAGTATAGATTTGTTAAAGATGTAGACCTGTGTGAATACCACAAGTCAATTACTGCCATGTTTTCACGTAGAGTTATGTGCGTGTGCTGGTCTATAATTTTTTAACTTGTGAAATCAAAGACAAGCACATATTTTGATGTTGTGGAAATGATTTGGAAGGTTGGTTGTTGGTTGTACATTGCTTAACCCTTATCATTCCGAATACACCAGTGTGTAAAATAAGTTTGACCAAAATAGTTTAAGGGTAGCGCCAGAATAGCTTGGCGCCTCTAGGCGACAAGCTGTTCTGGCACTACACTTGAACTAAAGCCATTGGTCTATATCCTTATCTGTAAGTATTTTCAGCCTCAGCATGATATGGGTTAACGTCCCGTCAGCAACAAGACTTTCTCAGAACGTGCCTGTATTGCTTGTGAAAAAAAAAAAAAAACACAACTAAACAGAATATTGAATGTATCTCGCCAGCCGGGGTCTAATACGCTAAATAAACCTAAGACCATTTAGCAAAACACATTCATTATCAAGAGCTACAGGCACCGCGGACATTAGTGTGAGTTTAAAAAAGAAAAATACAGTTGAATGGACCAAGGGTAGACGGAAACACATGCCCCAGAATAGAGGGGAAACCCCACCCTATGGGGCTAACCAGGGTGACCCTGGGAACTAAAAAGTAGTTAACCCCACCCAAATCCCCCAGGGCAGACACGGAGGGGGGGGGGGATGGGGGGGGGGGGGGGGGTTGAGGGGTGGAGGAAAATGATTTGGAGTTGACTGAATGACCACAATTTAAAAGTTGCCAAAGAGGAAAAAAAATGTACTTTCACATACGCACGCACGCACACACACACATACACACACGCACACACACAATATAGTCACATGCACACATAAAAATGATACCCACCACCTGCAGGATCAATCTTGATATTGTGTTGCTGACTTGAGTAAGCCTGGATAAAAACAATGCCATCTATAGGCAAATGCCGCCCATCTCCAAAGGGCATAGATCTTGATTTAACCACACGGACCATAATGTGTATTAGATGTAACATGTGTGACCCTTGTGATAAAGCAAAGAGATGATTTCTTCCAAATCCATGTTCTCTCAAAATGTAATCAGTCTTCACACATGAACTGTCAAACACCCGTGACCCTTGACCTTTATGATATCACAGAGTTGACTAAACTAGTATACATAAGAGGGTCTTATCATCATCAGCTACCTTTGTGCCAAATTCGATTGAAAAGTTGGCAAAACTGTTGATAATACATGTAACTACAATTCTTTCCACAAGAAAGGCAAAGCCATTATGGCTCACGTGGACAACCGATATACTTTGTGTGACCTTTGTGACACTAAGTAAAGGGCTGGGTTCCGCACCAGCAAAGTACATGTTTTCTCAAAATGTAAGTATTTTTCACACATATGTACACCCCCACCTCCTCCACTACCCTTGACCTTTGCAATGAGTTGATTAAATTAGTATGCACAGGAAGGTCACTTATTACCAACTACCTTTGTGGCAAATTTGAATGAAAAGTTGCAAAAATGTTGCTTTTACCTAAAAGTTTATCAAAAATTGGCATTTTACACATTTTTTTTTTTTTTTTTTTTTTTTTGCCAGCCTGTGATCCTTGACCTTTCGGAAGTGTTATGCAAAACAGTATGCATCATACTAGATAGGTCTTCCCATCAGGTATCTCTGTAGCACGTTTGGGTTAAAAGTTGTGTTTGTGAAAATAACATCTTTTGTCAAAATATGGCTATTTTGAACCTATTTCCTGAGCTGGCTCTTGTGACCCTTGACCTTACCGAATGATCAACCAAATTATTATGCATGGAAATTGGTATGTTTAGAAAGGCCTCACTACAAAGTATCCTTTGGCCAAGTTTGAAGAATGTGTCTTGAAAAGTCTCCGAGAAAATGCCAACGTTATAGTTTACGACAGTTACGAACGGACAACCGCTGGCCCCAAAACATAGACTCACTTTTGCTTCGCACGAGAGCCAAAATGTACTTTCACATACGTACGCACACACACACACACACACACACACACACACACACACACACTGGTTTACTCCGTTCCATATCGTTGATTAATGGTAGGGAATCGAGGAAGACAACCAGTGTCACACACACACACACCAGTGGCGGATCCAGGGGGGGGGGGGCTAGGGGGCCCAGGCCCCACCGTCAGCCCTGACAATTTTTTTTTTTTTTTGGATGGTTATTTGTGGAACTTGTGTTTTACTATTCGATGGTTCTTCTTTTCTTGTACGATGTATTTTACAATTATCTCACGGGATCGGTGGGTGAGCATAGTGTGTTCATGGGCCTATAGTCAAATAATATCCTCACTTGGCACTTTCTTATCTGCACCTGTTACAGTACTTCACGCAGACATAAAGTGCCATGTGCCCCGCACTCACAGGGGCTCATGTAAATTAGTGCCTCTTGCTGTGCGATACAATCCTCATTGCATCCTCAGACTGAGGCAATAAGCCGCTGACTGCTGGTCAATCTCAGCGGTGGAAAAGTGTCCGATAAATGCTGAACTGGGGCCCAACCTAGTCCCTCAGCCAGCCATAGAGTTTCATAGGCCCCTTCAGTCACAGGGCCTCATTTAAAGCATTACCTCTTTCTGTGCCATACGAATGGTATTGCATCCTCATACGTGGCAGTCATCTAGGTTTAAGTCTACACCTGTGTACGCGCCAACTGTGATCAGAATGCGAGAAATCAACTGCGCTGTGAGTGTCTCCCCCGGGGTGAGCAACCGACTGGCCCGGGTGTCACAGGTAATTGCTAATCCCTTAATCCTGTCACACAACACTCTCTGAGTACAGTGGGTCTCCAGACTCACACAGATTGCATTGCATTTTCTTCCGTGGACATGCACAAGTGCCCATCAGAGTAGCAATGTGGTCATTTATGCGTGTCACCAGAGGGGAAGTTCGAAATGTGATTTTGATCAACATTGAACTACCATTAAGTAATCGTCAGTCAGTGTAAGAGGTATACATCATGAGTGATAATGACTATTTCTGTGATCTGATCCTGTGTTCCTCAAATGGAGGAGATTTGTGGGTGTATAGAGCAGTAGCGCAATTTTCACAAATGGCTGTGTTGTTCCTCAGACGGAGGAGGACTTGGTAGTGTAGTGTTGTTGTCAAACACAAGGTGATTGCTCCTGCGGAGACTCCAGGTAGAACATTCTTTTCAATAAGAAAATTAACCCCATATAAGAATCAGGAGTGCCAGATTAATCTTGTTTTGTTAGGGAGGTGGTGTGGAAGCGGGGAGGAGGTCAAGTGCATGTAGATATGCGGATCAGCCCTTCCTTTTAAACTTTTTAAAAAGTGTCAAAAGCGGTGTTGTGTCCCTAGATGAAAGAAGAAACGTTTTAAAAAATAAAAATCGTAACCTCTGCAAACTCTAAATATGTCTCAGAAACAACCCCCCCCCCCCCCAAAAAAAAAAAAAAAAAAAAAAAAAAAAAAACCAGGAGGGGAAGGGGGGGGGAGGGAGGGCTGTCGGGCCCCCCGTCGAGACACCCCTGGATCCGCCCCTGCGCGCGCACACACACACACACACACACACACACACACACACACACACACACACACACACACACACACACACACGCACGCACGCACGCACGCACGCACGCACGCACGCACACACACACACACACACACACACACACACACACACACTTGCTTAAACGTGCATACTCTCAAAAACACACGGAAAACCATTTGTGATTTATTTCAGAAGTGTTTCAAAAACTTTAAAAAAAATTATAGTAAAACTGATCCCTAGGATAAGTACACCGATACAGCAATTAATAAATATTTCAGCGAAACCTTGAAAAATTCGCAAGCGGAATAGACCATTTCTAGAAATCAGAAGCAGGTTAAAAATGCTCATGTTTCAATGAAACAGTGGATTAAAAACCCGAGACAAGCATGCGATATCGCTTGCTTGTGCGGGCTCTTGACTCACTGTTTTCGTCGAAACACTTGCAGCTGTGACTTATTTCTGAATTCCAAACATCTATTATAAAGTAAAATGAAACATAAAACATTGTATTCAAATTTGAACTGACTGTTTCAAAGTTGTATAATACTGTCCCATGGCAGTACCGTACCGTATATGAATATGCCAGGAGATGAATGGTTCATGGAAAGTAGTGTCGGGTCAACGTTGAGGTCCAGATAAAAAAGGTGACTGCCAAGCGTGTGAAATGCAAAGAATTCCCCCCCCCCCCCCCCCACAAACATATAAGACAGCAACACAGCTCGACCATGATAGTTCAAGGTTTATTGAGATCAGTTTGGTGTTAAGTGTCTAAGACAGAAATCCCCAAAGTCTGATTTGCACACTACATAACGGTTCAGGCAGATGATAGACAATGACAGTTCTAAGGTCGTTCAAGATCTACTTGACGCCTCTGCGCAACAGTTGACTATCAAAAGCACCAAGCTGTTCCGGCGTCACTATTGAACTATCACGACCGATCAATATATCGTTGCAGTTTGTAAAGGCTGAGTTGATTAATTATACCCACGTCGGGATCTGCCCCAAACAGGTTAGAACTGAATCGCACAACCAAAATTTTGTATCGATTTACATGGTACAAGATTGCACAGTGACGTAGCTGACGCTGAATGAAACAAAACACAAAAAGAATTATGGTGATTTGATAAACCGTTCTCGAGATATAGCGTAAAACGTGCTCTTTAAAATGTCTGATTAACGTTGAGGTCCAGATTTTAAAAAAAAAACGGTGACTGCCAAGCGTGTGAAATACAAAGATACCCCACACAAACACTGAGTCCTAAGACAGTAACACAGATCGACCATGATAGTTCAAGGGTCGTCCGAGATTAGCTTAGAGTCTGATTTGCACACTAGATAACGGTTCAGGCAGAAGATAGACAATGAAAATTCAAGGGTCGTTCCAGATCTCCCCAGGGCCGGATCCAGGGGGTGCTTTGCTACTACAGCACCCCCCTCGGCTTAAAAAAAAATAATAATAATAAATCATTTGCTACCAGGCCACAACACGGTCCGAGAAGGAGGGGAGTGGTTTAATGTTATAGCAGCACCCCCCCCCCCCCCCCCCGGTTTTAGGTATCTTCGGACCCTGGAAGCACCCTCCCCCACCCCCACCCGCCACCCCCGCTTTTCGATCTCTTCGGAGCCTGGAAGCACGCGCCCCTCCTCTGTCTACCCCCCCCCCCTTCTCCGCTTTTAGATTCCCCCCCCCCCCCCACATCCCCAACTCCCCCCTCGCTTTTCGATTTCATCGGACTCTGGAAGAACGTGCCTTTTCTCCGTCAACCCTCCCCCACTCCCCCCCCCCCCCCCATCCCCCACCCCCACCCCCCGCTATTCGATTTTTTCGGACCCTGGTAGCACGCGCCATTCGCTCCTGAACAGTATACGGTTTTATATTGTTGTTCAGCACCCCCCCCCCTTAAAACTGATTGATCCGGCGCTGCTCCCAGACGCCTCCACGAAGCAGATCGATCATCATACTTCAAGGGTCGTCCGGGAATAGCTAGCCGCCCAAATGCGCCAAGCTGTTCCGGCACAACCTTTGAACTATCATGACCGATCAGTATATCGATGTAGTTTGTCAAGGCTGAGTTGTTTATTAATTATACCCACGACGGGATCTGCCCCCAAACAGGTTAGATCCGAATCGCGCCGGTTGCTGCTGCGGTTGCGGTCTCCTAACATCAAAATGACCCCGGAAGGAATATGTCTGCGAAGGTTGTTGCCGTCCGCCCTGCGATGGGTTGGAGCCATAGTTAGAGCCAAGTTCGGAGCCAGAATCAGACCCATAGTTGGAGCCGTAGTTAGAGCCGTTGTTTTTGGAGCCAGGGTTAGAGCTAGGGTTAGAGCCAGGGTTAGCAGGAGTTGAAGTGTAATAGTAGCCCGAGAAAAGATCAACCTTACTGGAGGTCGCGGCCGTGACTTTGGGCAGGTAGTCCAACCAGAATGCAGTGCGCTTGGCCTTGCAGCGCGTGCTGGCGTAGGTGACGTCAGGACTAACATAGAGGTACGATTCGTCCTGCACGTTGTAGTCCGGCCACTGCTGTGTCACGGATGTCGGGCTGTTAGGATTTCTGAAAGAGAAAAGTGATTAAATGAAAGTTACTTTCTCTTTTTTATTTTGAGGACGCTATCGGGTTCTTGAACCTTAGGACAGTTTGTAGTGTATGCATGGAAATGATGTGTAACAAAATTCACACCAACGAAAATGACTGCCACGACTGCAATACAATTACATGAAGAAATTGAGAGAATGAAGAACGGACGCTATACACGGCAGGTACTGATCGCGATATCGATACACTGCAGATACACACAGTGCAGGGGATGGATCAAGTGTTGCATGTATACTGACGAGCAAAAGAAATGTCAAATAATTTGAATCATCAGAAACGCCTCCACGTTTCCGATGATTCGAATGAATTTCTTTTCCTCGTCACTATTATGTACTTTACGTCTTATCTTTGTAAAGGGCTGTTTAACAAGCAGCGAGTTATTCCCCTTCGTATGTATAATAACGTGGTAAGAGAAAAGAAACATTCATTGAACAGATAGTTAAGGACTATTTTGCGTATTAACCGTTAATTCATTCGAGACGAACTGCATCCGGATACGAGGCTAAAGTCGAGGTTAAGCCCTTACACACACCACAAATATAATCAAATGTGAAAGTTACAAGGCTGTACCGGAATAGCATGGCGTATAAAGAAGCAGTGCTTACCCTGTCTTGATGAAGTTGCTCCAGTAGGTCATCATGACTTTAGACACTTTCCACAGCTTAGAGTCGGCAGGTTTGGACAGGTTAAGCGGGACAACCGGAGGAAGATATTCGTTTCCAAAGACCAGCCCTCCGTAGGCAACATGACCAGCCCCTTTCACCCACGTCCACGGTATGCCGACAGTTCCTTGTGTCTGGGGCTCGTCGTACTGTAAGAGGTAGGTGTTAGTGCGGGTGTTGTTGGCGGCGTGATTTTTGGAGAAGACGACGTTGGGAATGAACCATTGTATGTCTGTCAGCAGATCCAGAGTGCTCTGTCCCAATGTGGCCGGGCTGGAGGGGTCTTGCCAGTCACGGTACTCGTACTTGATGGCGTCCACAAGAGCTTGGTCAGGGTTCAGCCTTTTGGCGATCAGCAGATTTCTGATGACCTTGTCAAACAATTCTTCAGAGACGCCCTGCGACACAGACTGGTTCAGCTGCTGAGCCATACCAACCACATAAATGTAAAAGGAGACGGTGCCTTCAGCGCTGGTTGTGTGAAACATGGCGTCCACAGATCTTAGAGAACTCAAGTCGATCTGTCCAGGCGGCCACTTGACCTGATCGTCCGTCGAGAGTCTCACAAACTCTCCGTCAACAGATGGCGTGAACGGAAGATCAAAGCGACGTTCCACCTCCACCGGGGCATTAAGGATATCACCCACCGACTTGGTACGCAGGCAGCTGACCATTTGAAGGGAACTTGCCGTGCTACAATTAAGCTTTCTCGCCAGGATCTTGGCGTAGATGCTAACATTTTGTCTAGAACTAATGTCTGAGATTGCGGAACCGCTGGCCGCTATGAATCTCTTAAAGAGACCCTGGTTGGGTGGATAGAGCGCTTGATACGTGACGCTAAAGGAGCCGGCCGACGCTCCTCCAATAGTGATTTGATCCGGGTCTCCACCGAAAGCGGCAATGTTGGCTTGTACCCACTGTAATGCCAGGCGCTGGTCCCACAGTCCGAAATTTCCTGGAGCAACCTGGTCGTCAGTGCTGAGGAAGCCCAGAGCGCCAAGGCGGTAGTTGATGCTCACGATAATGATATTGCCGAACACTACCAGCGTGCCAACATTACGATCTGCAGTGCCAGCCATGAACGCGCCGCCGTGAATCCACACAAACACCGGCAGACGATTCTGGGTGTTCTGAGCGACAGATACAGCAGCTGACGGAGCAAAGACGTTGAGGAAAAGACAGTCTTCAGAGCCGACATTGCTGGATACAATGCCGAACTGACTGCTTTGTGGACACTGGGCGCCAAACGTAAAAGCGTCGAAGCGCTGGCCGAGCGAGGTTTTAGGCACGGGTTTGGCGAAGCGCAAGTTTCCGACAGGCGGTTCTGCGTAGGGGATTCCCCTAAACTCCGCTATGGTTGTCTGATACCCATCCGGCAAGGTCACGGGCGTTGACTGTCCAGCGATCTGCCCGACTTGGGTGTTCACAACCACGACTTGTTCTGCATCGACAGTTTGCAGAGCGACTAACGCAATAACGGACAGAAACAGCGCGTTTCCAACACCAGAGAGGCCCATTTTTGCGTTGATCTGTCCACACAGTCACGCTCTCGCAGCTTATATAGCTGAAACTGGGTCACAGTGCGTTAGCTTAACCACCCTTTCCCCCCTCCCCCCCCTCCCTCCCCCCCCCCCCCCCACTGTACCGGCGACTGCATGCACTAAGGGATAACGCCTTCACTACAAGTGGACGGAAACATTTTGGAATTTATTTATTTATTTATTTATTTATTTTTTTTTGGGGGGGATGGGGGGGGGGGCTAGCAGTACAAACTGAACACTGAATAATCCATCGATCCAAGGAACACGGATGTAAATAAGATCAGCAAGAGGCAAAGAACCTGACGAACCCCTGTATAAGCGAGGGCTCAAGAGGTTGTTTGCCTCTTGTAGTTCGATGAGGCTCGCATTCTTCCGGCGATGAGGGGGTTAAAACACTTGTTTCTGTTCATACTCAAGCGTCGAAAACTGACACGTGAAATAACGTCAAACCTTTCCTTTAAGCAGCTCGAATACAACTGAGACCAACGAGTGACCTAACCGTTAAACATACACTACACGTCTTCAAGAGATACAGATCCTCATGAGCCCGAGCATGACGCGCATGAGAATCAGTGCCTTTAGTAGTTGTATAGTGCCAGTTTTGTAATTTATGTTAAACCTCTTGACCGGACCGAGAAAATGTCGAGAATCAGCCCGGGGAATCTGGAACGAGTTGTGACCCCAGTGCGTGCGCGCGCGCGCGCGCGCGTGTTGTGTGTGTGTGTGTGTGTGTGTGTGTGTGTGTGTGTGTATTTGTGTGTGTGTGTGTGTGTGTGTGTGTGTGTGTGTGTGTGTGTGTGTGTGTATGTGTGTGTGTCTGTGTGTGTAGTTGCTACGACGTCTAGACCCTTATCCACTTACACTGACTCGTGCTTTCCCGGTAAAAGTTCAAAATGTGACAAACATTTTAGGACCAGTAGGCCCTACCTTTTGCGGATGGGTGTCCTTTTCTTTGCTTTTCTATGTTCAAAAGGGTTAGGTGTGGGACACTGTAAGGGGTGGCGTTACGTCCGTCCTTAAACGCTGCAAGGCCAGGCGCACTGCATTCTAGCTCAACAATCGTACAAAGGTCAAGGCCAAGACCACGGTGAATCTGTGGAAAATGTTGCGGACCATTTTCGGACGACAGTGCGACAGTTGGCCCAAGTTAGTCTATGAAATTTAAAGCCTTGTTTTGGTCACTGTGATCTATGTTATTCACGCGAATCGCAGTCAGTGAGTAGCAGTTTCAAACTCGCAATTCCTGATCTCTTGGCTTGACTTCGCGAACGAAGATTCTATAGGGC
This sequence comes from Semisulcospira habei, assembly GCA_036245525.1. NCBI lineage: Eukaryota > Metazoa > Mollusca > Gastropoda > Semisulcospiridae > Semisulcospira > Semisulcospira habei. The sequence continues at coordinate 137,073,085 of BTPG01000006.1, forward strand.
TTGCCCACGTCGTCTGCAAGCATTTTCGTGGCTGCGGAGGCTAATCCGGGACAGGCAGGTTCGACCGCAGTGGCTGCAGGGGAAGGTCTGGTCAGGGTTCTGAGTTACGACAACTCTGTTTTTTCTTCTGAGCCGCTTGTCCTTAAGGTTAGCTCTGCGAGAGTCCTCAAAGGAGACGGCTGCCTTGTGAATGGTGGAGCGCCAGGTGTCACGGTCCGCAGCAAGCGAAGACCACTGGCGGTGGTCGATTTGGCAGGCACTAAGTGACTTCTTGAGACCGTCTTTGTATCTCTTCTTTGGTGCCCCTCTGTCTCGGTGTCCAGTGGCGAGCTCGCCGAACAGAGTGATCTTGGGTAGGCGATGATCCTCCATCCTGGAGACGTGCCCCGCCCAGCGAAGCTGTGTCCGCAGCAGCAAAGCCTCGATGCTCACAGTTTCCGCCTGTTCAAGGACCTCGACGTTGGTGACATAGTCACTCCAGTGAATGCCCAGTATGGTACGCAGGCAGCGCTGGTGAAAGCGTTCGAGGAGTCGTAGTTGGCTGCGGTAGAGGGCCCAGGACTCGGAACCGTACAGCAGGGTGGTGAGGACGACAGCTCTGTACACGCTGATCTTGGTGCCTTTTTTCAGCTGTTGATTGTGCCACACCCGCTTGAATAGTCGCCCGAAAGCACTGTTCGCTTTTGCCAGCCTGTTGTCCAGCTCCTTGTCCAGCTTGGCGTCTGACGTGATGATGCAGCCAAGGTAGGTAAACTGGTGTACAGACTTCAGTTCGGACTCGTCGATGGTGATGTGGGGAGGGCGATGCTCTTCCTTGGGTGCTGGCTGATGAAGGACCTCTGTCCTTTTCAGACTGACCTCAAGTCCAAAGAGCTGGGCGGCATCTGCGAAGCAGGACGTAATGCGCTGCTAACAAAAGCGTTTGACACTGTGAGCAGGCAAGGTATGTGGCAGATCCTGGAGCGACTAGGTTGTCCCCCAAAGTTCCTCAACATGATCGTCCAGCTCCACGAGGACCAGCAAGGCCAGGTCAGACTAAACAGTGACCTCTCAGAACCATTCCCCATTCGCAACGGCGTGAAGCAGGGCTGCGTGCTGGCACCGACCCTCTTCACCATCTTCTTCAGCATGATGTTAAAGCAGGCCACAGTGGACCTCGACGATGACGACGCAGTGTACATCAGGTATCGTCTCGATGGCAGCCTGTTCAACCTCAGACGACTGCAGGCCCACACGAAAACCCTAGACCAACTGATTCGTGAGCTGCTTTTCGCTGATGACGCTGCCCTCGTTGCACACACACGTAATTCCTGATAATTGTCAGTGAAAAGACTAACCCTATATCTGTTGGTAGTGGTTTATTGTCGCGATGACTCCTTCAGGAATTTTCTCGACAACACACGCTACCGACAGAGAAAGTGGTAAATAAACTGGATTTACCGAAATTTGTCTCTCTGTCTTTGAGTGTGTCTGTACGTTACTCTGTCTTTGATGTCTCAAAAAGGAAAAATCGATCAGTTCCTAAGATATTGTCTTGCGCGAATGAATAAATGAGATTTTCCCTGCCTTTTGTGTGTAACTTGGTAACAATGCTAATTGAGAAAACTGGAAATCGCGACTGATGTTTTTTACACACACACACCACATACAGACACACACACACACACACACACACACACACACACATACACACACACAAACATACACCCGGCGTTTATCGCAATATGTACGTTCAACAGCGCGGTTAGCGTAGATAGGTATGATGTAATTTTTATCGTGTTACTTCACTATCAGAGTCTGATGTGCGCCCGCCTATGTTCATTTGCATGCTACGGAACGTGCTCCGATCAACCCCATCTCAAAGTCTACCGTATTTCCAATACGGTAGACAAAAAGAGAGAAAGAATACGAATGAATGAATGAATGAATGAATGAATGAATGAATGAATGAATAATGAATGAATGAATGAATGAATGTATGAATGAATGTATGAATGAATAATGAATGAATGAATGAATGAATGAATGAATGAATGAATGAATGAATGAATGAATGAATGTATGAATGAATGAATGAAACAATCAATCAATCAATCAATCAAACAATGAATGAATGTATGAAACGAATAAATGAATGAATGAATGAATGACTGAATGAATGAATGAATGAATGAATGAATGAATGAATGAATGAATGAATGAATGAATGAATGAATAAAATAAATGTATGAATAGATGAATGAATGAAATTATTTAAACTTCAATGTCTTTGCTGTCAGAGCGAACTCCGGAGTTTAACAGTTAGGTGTTAGTCGTTACATTCGCAGTTTGTTTTAAGGTTAGGGTTGTTTTTTGTTTATTTGTTTGTTTATTGATCCCCCCTCACCCCCCACCCCCACCCAACCCCTTCCCTGCTGTCTGTCGATTAATTCAGTCCAGAGACGCCGCACGCAGATACCTGGCCTTTTTACACGTCTTTAATTGTGTTCATGAATTTCATGCAATTTTTTCTGATTCTGCTAGTTTATAAAAATGTCTAGTTAACCACTCTACTTCCCAACGGCGATGCCGTTAGATTGCACACGTCAACCATTGCAGCTGAAGGTTAGTGTCGGATTATAGCTTAATGCTTGGAGAGGCAAACAAAAATAATCATGCACTATTCAGAAGCAGTCAAAGTCGCTCTGTGTCTTGAGATTTCTGATTACCAATGTGCAAAAGACTATCGGGCCGATGTCGACCGCCGTTGGCCCGCGCACGCCCGTGCGCGGGCCAACGGCGGATGACTTCGGCCCGATGGCCTTTTGCGCATTGGTTAGTGCTTTGTGCATGATTGTAATAACAGAAGAAGCATACCTTTTCCTTCACACCATCTGTCTCCACCCTCTTCCGATAATCTATGTGGTTTACCCCGTTAACTGCCCGGGCAAATCGAACACTCATAAGCTGAAAGAAACATAAATCCTCATGAGACCCCGCGTTGGGGGGTGCTTATGAGAACTGGTGTCTCTCGTTAGTCTATGTACCTTGTGCCTAGTTTTGGTTACACTGACAACTGTGAGATTGCAGCCAATGTCGGTCAGTGTGCAAGAGTGTCAGACGAGCAATGCCTGACCTTCGTCTGTCGGGAGTGTTTATTGTCGCGATGATTCATTCACGCATCATCGCGATAAAAACCGCTAGCGAGAGATAAAGGGTTAAATACACTGGACTTACCGAATGAAGTTTGCCTGTCTGTCTGTGAGTGTGTCTTTACGTCCGTCTGTCCTTGATGCCTCAAAATCGAAAAATGGATCAATTTGTTAGATCGTGTCTTGTTTGCTTAAACAAATGAGATTTGCGTGCCTTTTGTGTATGTGTAGCTTAATGACAACGAAAATTGCGAAAACTGGAAAAAATGAGTGATGTTTTGAGTAGATGAGATGGGAAGGGACAGGGCTGTGTATGTGCCCCAGTATGCATGGTCGTCGAGCCCACGACGCCCGCAGTGTGCCCCTTTGCGGCCGTCTTGGGCCCGAAGACGTATTGCTACTTGGGGCGTTGCATGTGTGTGTGTGTGTGTGTGTGTGTGTGTGTGTGTGTGTGTGTGTGTGTGTGTGTGTGTGCCATTGTGCGTGCTTGTGTGTGTAAGTGCTTGCGTGTGTTAAAAATGTACAGATTTGTTTCATCTGACAAAATCCAACTTTTTTGTTCATGTGCGATATTTCAGATTTTTAAATTTCGGGTTAAAAGAGTAAAACAGATTTCTGCAAAACTCAAAGTTCCCTGGAACAATGTTTACATGAGAACACACACACACACACACACACACACACACACACACACACACACACACACACACACACACACACACTGGTTGTCTCCACCGGTTCGATACCGCTGATTAGTGTTAGGGAATGGAGGAAGACAACCAGCGTCACACACACACACACACACACACACACACACACACACACACACACACACACACACACACACACACACACACACACACATTTGCTTAACACATTCGAGATGCGCAGCATTCTGATACGCGGCTTTAAGCCGCGTATCAGGAATCGGCACGTCTCGAATGAGTTAAACGTGCATTCACTCAAAATCACACTAAAACCATTTACGACTTATTTCAGACGTGTTTATATTGATGCTTTAAAAGATAAAATAGCAAGACTGATCCCTAGGATAAGTACACCGATACCGTAACTAATGAATATTCAAAACTTCACAAGCGGAAGTAGGTCAAAACTGCACATGTTTCAATGAAAACAGTGGATTAAAAGGCAGAGACAAGCTTGCGACAACGCTTGCTTGTGCGGGCTTTTAACTCACTGTTTTCGTCGAAACGCTTGCAGTTGTGACCTATTTCTGATTTCCGAACATCTATTCTGAAACAAAAATGAAACAAAAGCCATTTTATCTTAAAATTTAATGCAACTGTTTAAAAGTAATTCTGTCCCATTGCAGTACCGTAGCGCACATTAATACGCCAGGAGATGAATGGTTCATGGAAAGTAGTGTCGGATTAACGTTGAGGTCCAGATGAAAAAGGTGACTGCCAAGCGTGTAAAATGCAAGGAAACCCCACACAAACACTGAGTCGTAAGACAGTAACACAGATCGACCATGATAGTTCAAGGGACGTACGAGATCAGCTTGGAGTCTGATTTGCACACTAGATAACGGTTCAGGCAGAAGATAGACAATGACAATTCCAAGGTCGTTCCAGATCTCCCAGAAGCGTCCACGAAGCAGATCGATCATCATAGTTCAAGGGTCGTCCGGGAATAGCTTGCTGCCAAAATGCGCCAAGCTGTTCTGACACAACCCGTGAACTATCAAGACCAATCAGTATATCGTTCTAGTTTGTCAAGCCTGAGTTGTTTAATTATACCAGCGACGGATCTGCCCCCAAACAGGTTAGATCCGAATTGAGCCGGTTGCTGCTGCGGCTGCGGTCTCCAAACGCGCATCAAAATGACCCCGGAAAGAATAAGTCTGCAAATGGGGTTGCCGTCCGCCCTGCGATGGGTTGGAGCCATAGTTGGAGCCATGGTTAGAGCCAGAATCAGACCCATATTTGCAGCTGTAGTTAGAACCGTGGTTGGAGCCGTAGTTAGAGCCAGGGTTAGAGCTATAGTTATAGCTAGGGTTAGAGCCAGGGTTAGCAGGAGTCGAGGTGTAAGAGTTGGCCGAGGAAAGATTAACGTTACTGGAGGTCGCGGCAGTGACCTTGGGAAGGTAGTCCAACCAGAATGCAGTGCGCTTGGCCTTGCAGTACGTGCTGGCGTAGGTGACGTCAGGACTAAGACGCAGGTACGATTCATCCTGCAGGTTGTAGTCCGGCCATTGCTGTTTCACGGATTTCGGGCTGTTAGGGTTTCTGAAAGAGAAAAGCGATGGAATGAATGCTATTTTCTCTTTTTATATGGAGGGTGCTATCAGGTTGTTGAACCTTAGGACAGTTTGACGTTTTTGCATGAAGCTGAAGAGTGTAACAAAAATCACACCCACATAAATGACTGCCTAGCATACACAATGCAATACAATCACGCAAAGAAATTGAGAGAAGGAAACACGGACCCTATACACGGCAAGTACTGATCGCGATATCGATACACTGCAGATAAATACCATGCAGGGGATGGGATCAAGTGTTGCATGTATACTGACGAGCAAAAAAGAAAAGCCAAATAATTTGAATCTTCAGAAACGTCCCGCGTTTCCGATGATTTGAATGAATTTTTTTCCCTCTTCACTATAATGTACATTACGCCTTATCTTGGTAGCGGGCTGTCAGTTTGGTGCCATTAGGAAATGGGTTACGAGATCTATTGTGCGATAGACGTTTAACAAGCGGCGCGTTATTCCCATTCGTATGTATAATACAAGAGAAAATAAATATTTATTGTGTTGTATAATGTAAGGTGTTAGTATGTCATTTGTGTGGCGCCTAGAGCTTTTCTATCGAAAGTATAGGCGCCTTAAAAATATACATTATTAATAGTATTATTGTACAGACAATTAAGAACTATTCTGCGCATTAACCGTTAATTCATTCGAGACGAACTGCATCCAGATACGACGCATAAGCCGAGGTTAATCACACACACCACAAATATAATCAAATGTAAAAGTTAAAGGAAGTGCTTTGAATAGCTTGGCTGCGAATAGCTTGACACATAAAAAAGCAGTGCTTACCCTGTCTTGATGAAGTTTCTCCAGTAGGTCATCATGACTTTAGACACTTTCCACAGCTTAGAGTCGGCAGGTATGGACAGGTTAAGCGGGACAACCGGAGGACCCTTTTCGTTCCCAAAGACCAGCCCTCCGTAGGCAACATCACGCGCCCATTTCACCCACGGTATGCCGACAGTTCCCTGTGTCTGGAGCTCGTCGTACTGTAAGAGGTAGGTGTTAGTGCGGGTGTTGTTGGCGGCGTGATTTCTGGAGAAGACGACGTTGGGAATAAACCACTGTATGTCTGTCAGCAGATCCACAGTGCTCTGTCCTAGAGCGGCCGGGCTGGAGGGGTCTTGCCAGTCACGGTACTCGAACTTGATGGCGTCCACAAGAACTTGGTCGGGGTTCAGCCTTTTGGCGATCAGCAGATTCCTGATGACCTTGTCAAACAGCTCTTCAGAGACACTCTGCGACACAGACTGGTTCAGATGCTGAGCCATATCAACCACATAAATCGAAAAGGTGACGGTGTCTTCAGCGCTGGTTGTATGGAACATGGCGTCCACATTTCTGAGAAAACTCAAGTCGATCTGTCCAGGCGGCTACTTGACTTGATCGTCCGTCGACAGTCTCACGAAATCTCCGTCAACAGATGGCGTGAACGCAAGAAAAAAGGGACTTTCCACCTCCACCGGGGCATTAAGGATATCATCCACCGACTTGGTACGCAGGCAGCTGACCATTTGAAGGGAACTTGCCGTGCTACAATTAAGCTATCCCGCCAGGATCTTGGCGTAGATGCTAACATTTTGCCTGGAACCAATGTCAGAGATTGCAGATCCGCTGGCCGCTATGAATCTATTAAAGAGACCCTGGTTGGGTGGATAGAGTGCTTGATACGTGACGCTAAAGGAGCCGGCCGACGCTCCTCCAATAGTGATTTGATCCGGGTCTCCACCGAAAGCGGCGATGTTGGCTTGCACCCACTGTAATGCCAGGCGCTGGTGTCACAGTCCGAAATTTCCTGGAGCAATATGGTCGTCAGTGCTGAGTAATCCCAGGGCTCCAAGGCGGTAGTTGATGCTCACGATGATGATATTACCGAACACTACCAGCGTGCCAACATTACGATCTGCAGTGCCAGTCTTGAACCCGCCACCGTGAATCCACACAAACACCGGCAGACGATTATGGGTATTCTGAGCGGCAGATACAGCAGCTGACGAAGCAAAGACGTTGAGGAAAAGACAGTCTTCAGAACCGGCATTGCTGGATACAATGCCGAACTGACTGCTTTGTGGACACTGGGCGCCAAACGTCAAAGCGTCGAATCGTTGGCCGAGTAAGGTTTTAGGCACGGGTTTGGCGAAGCGCAAGTTTCCCAAAGGCGGTTCTGCGTAGGGGATTCCCCTGAACTCCGCTATGGTTGTCTGATACCCATCCGGCAAGGTCACGGGCATAGACTGTCCAGCGATCTGCCCGACTTGGGTGTTCACAACCACGACTTGTTGTGCATTGATTGCCAGTTTGCAATGCGCCTAACGCAATATCGGACAGAAACAGCACGTTTCCAACACCAGAGAGGCCCATGTTTGCGTCGATCTGTCAACACTGTCACGCTCTCGCAACTTATATAGCTGAAACTGGGTCACAGTGCGTTATCTTAACCAGCCCTTCTTCCCCCCTCCCCCCTCCCCCCCCCCCCCCACCAATCCCCACTCCCCTCCTTGAACATGAATCCACCGGCGTTGTAAACTGTACCGGCGACTGCATGCACTAGGGGACGACCCCTTCACTGCCAGTGGACGCAATTTTTGTTGTTGTTCTTGGCTAGAGAGCCTCACGGGTAGAGGTGATCATATTGAATAAAGATGCGTTTTCAAGAATGCATGGTCGGCAGAGTATGTAAGATATCGGAAAATGTATTTGCGCTTGTCATCTATGATTGTAGCACTACCTTCCTGCACAATTTGAAGTAGTTCGGATAATACATGTGGAAACTACGGCTCTCCGAAAATGGACAAAAGGAAGATTTGTGGCAATCACGAAAAATTGAAATAATGTAGACATACGTCTAGTTATGTTTGGATTTTGAATATAGCACAACAAAACACAGGAAACACAACAAAGCATCCACCGTAAGCTGTGTAGGATGTCAGGCGTGGCAAAAAGATTGTTTGGGGTCGATGTACGTGTGTAACGACTGACCAACTTTACTGCAGCATAACGCTTTTACCAAATGGAAAGCATTTATTTCAGCTGCATATTCGTACAGTTCGTATGTGTATTTATAGAGCCAAATGAAGTATACATATTCAAATAGCGATGCTATATGGGCTCAAACTTGAATGAAAATGCAGTTTCGCATGGTGATCAGCTTATTATTATTTTCTCAGTGACCCCTCAGTTTCTTTGTCCACATGAGTTTTGTAACAACATTCGACCGATTGGCTCAAACTTGGACTGATGACAGTCCGTGGTGAAAGGGTGTGTCGTAAACAAGAAACAAGTCACGAATTCCAAGTTCAAGGTTATGTCGGCCCTGTTTTGTCAACTGTGATGAAACTCTATGCTCACGCATAGGGTTGACACAGAGGGTTTAGTACGGTACGGTTTTGTCAGCGGTTTGTTTTGTGACAGATATTCCGTGAGACACGAGGCCAAGTGCAAGCATAGGGAAGCGGTTTACACGGGAGTTTTAGGCGTGAGCTCAGTCTATCAGAGGTCTAAATCGTTAGTACTTGATTGATTGATTGATTGTACATTGCTTAACGTCCCGACAGCAACAAGGCTTTCTCAGGACGTGCCTGCACTGCTTGTGAAAAAAAAACTAAACAGAAAATTGAATGTATGTCGCCAGCCGGCCAAATACGTTAAATAAACCTACAACATGGGGCCTAAATAAAGCTAAGACCATTTAGCAACACACATCCAATATCAAGAGCTACAGGCAGTGCAGACAGTAGGGAGAGTTTTAAAAAGGCAAATACAGGTGAATGGACAAAGGGTAGACAGAAACGCATGCCCCAGAATAGAGAGAAAAACCCACCCTGTGGGGCTGACCAGGGTGACCCTGGGAAACTAAAAAATACCTAACCCCACCCAAGTCCCCCAGGGCAGACCCGGGTGGGGTAAATCGTTAGTACGGGGCTTGACTGTCAGTGAGGGCAGACGTGTGTGAGATACCCTAGCCCGTATTCCAAGACTCTGAAACCTAGAATTCAGGTATATTTCTATATGTATTAGTGATGGTTACTGCGTTAACGATAGTATGTGTTAGTAGGAGTTAATTTGGTTGTGTAGTGTTGACTGGTTTGGTTCAGTTATGTTGGTTTGGAATTCGTTGAGGTAACCGGTGTTTTTCTATGTAGTTATTTACCGAGATGGATAACTAAGGAATGTGAGTTGTGTATACCTAAGTCGTTATGAAGGGAGTACGTGGTTAGGTATAGTCTTTTCCAATGTATGAAAGAACGTATAGCGAGAGTGTCAGGTTATATTCTGTTTCAAGGTAGTGACAGAGATATGGGGTGTTACGAAAGTAGTTCGGGTTATGAAGCACGTGTGTGTGAATGAACGTGTGAGTTATTTGTATCAGCCAGGTTGCGTAATGTATCTCATATTATCCAATATGTGTGTGTTTAGCAAGTGTTGGGATTAGGACTATATTATTTATTCTGAGTGCTTGTCGGGGAGAGCGGAGCGACGGACGCCGAGACGTCGGTCACCAGAGGCTACCGCCGAGGGACCTATTGTGAGGTCATCTCTTCATCTCTTCACTCAGGGAGTGAGCGACCGATGCCGAGACACCCGGGTCAACAAGGACTGCGCTACAGAGCGAGTTACGAGGACGTCCAGGGTACGAGAAACGGGACGACTCGGGAGCGTACGACGAAGGACTTACACGCCTAGACGTGAAAGGACAGAACGTTACCAAGCAAACAGGTTGGATTGTGAGAGACAATTACCTAGCCTGGCATTTACATTGTGTGTTTGTATGGGGTGTTGAGGTGCCTGTAGTGAGAAGGGGTGTTGTACATAATTTAGTGTTTTCATTGTTAATCTTTTATAAAGGTCTATGTTAGAAAGAGAGCTAGTGGGTTGAGTTTTACTACGTGAATGCGCCCGTCTGAGTCAGTTGCGGTGTATGCGTCTGTTGTGCGAGAGTCTGTACGTACGACTGGGGCAAGTCTGCGTGCGTTACATCAACATACACAGGAGCTGAGAAACTACTAGATGAAATTGCTTGAAAATCGGAGTTTTGATAGAAATTGTCGAAATAGAGTATTTACTGCAAGAATTAGATTGTTAACCTGAAGGTCAAGGCCGTGGCCGCCATGTTTAGTTTATGGTCACATTGTTTTGCCGGCAATATCTCTGACACCATCAGACCGATTTGGCTCAGACTTGGATTAACGATAGTGCGTAGTAAAAAGATATGCTGAAAACAAAATTAATTCACTGTCTCTAAGGTCAAGGTTATGGAGGCGACATTAGTTTTTTTTATCTGTTAAAAAATGAGATTTTTGAGACTAATGGATTAGTGTGAATGAAAATTGGTATTTTGATAGATATTACAATGTAATGGATGAGTGTTTTTAGCATAAGAATTTCGTCACTACCTTTTAGGTGAAGACCGTTGCAGCGATGTTTAAAAAAAAGTCCTCTGTTATAGAAGGACTTTTAGTCGGTCGCGGAGGGCAATTATAGCATGTCCATGATGTAAAGGGGCAGCTGAACCTAACATTGACGTAACAAGATAAAATGTACATTGCTTAACGTCCGACGCAACAGGCTTTTCAGGCGTGCTGCCTGCCTGTAAAAAAAAAAATTACAGACATGAAGTAGTCGCCGCGTCCAATACATTAATAACCTAACACATGGGCCTAATAAAGCTAGCCATTAGCACACCATCCATATCAAGAGCTACAGCAGTGCAGACAGTGCGAGTTTAAAAGCAAATACAGGTGAATGGCAAGGGTAGACAGAACACATGCCCAGAATAGAGAGAAAACCACCCGTGGGCTGACCAGGTGACCCTGGAACTAAAATACCTAACCCCCCAAGTCCCCAGGCAGACCGGTGGGGGTAACAAGATAAAAATTACGTCATGTTTAGTTACGCTAACCTCGCTGCTGAACGCACATTTGGCGCGAAACGCCGTGTGTGCGTATGTACGTGTGTGCGTATGTATGTGTGTGTGTATGTATGTAAACAAGAAAATCTCCGATATTTCTGTACACACAAGCTTGAAACTTGGCGAAATACTTTCTTAAGTGGGCGGCTAAGAGACCCTCCGAGCATATTGTAATTGAATGTCTCATTGAAGATATAAACAACTGTTTATAGGAAGTCGGTTGACCCAGATTAGAGTCCGCAATTTGTCATTTTGCATACAGCTAGTTTGAAGAAGGACATTGCAAGAGTTCGTTAGCCAGCTTTGTATCTTTTCAACTTCTTAGTAAAAAAAATAATTCTTTTCAGAAATAATTAAAACAGTAAAAAAAAAAAAACTTGACTTCTAGAGAAAGTCAGTGCCGGTGACGTAAAAGAAGCAAATCCGTCACCACGCAGACATATGACGTAATTCTCCTCCCTCTCTCTCTCTTTCTCTCTCTCTCTCTCTCTCTGTCTCTCTCTCTCTCTCTCTCTCTCTCTCTCTTTCTCTCTCTGAATCATTAAATAGTTTCATCTCTCTCTCTCTCTCTCTCTCTCTCTCTCTCTCTGTCGCTCGCTCTTTCTCACACATATGCGCTCATCTCCAAGAGGCATAGATCCTTATGTGCCCGGAGGCGCATGAACATCTATGCCTCCTGAGGCCGTTTCAAGAGCGCGCACACGCACACGCAAACACACACATCGACGCGCTTTCAGAAAAGCATGCAGGTGAACCATGTACTTAGTATATAACTAGGTAAAGTCAACCTTCTTTCACACAAATTATAGCAAGACTGAAATTGTACCGTCAAGTTCTAGTTTTGTCACCATTTTCTCAAGCCTGTGAAGCGAAAGTGAAACTCATATCACGTTAAATATAAAATTACGTAAAAACTAAAACTTACGTCATGACAAATGACGTTTGACAAATCAATGACGCGTATGTCTTGCGCCCCTTATAGAACTCACTGACGCATTGGCAGATCTGCGAGAATTTTTTTAATCGGAGATAATTCAACATCAGAATCAGGTCAAAGACAAAAGGTAGAGACCATTTACAGCGATGACAGCTCTCATATAGAAGGGATTTGTGGGTTATGGTTCATCCCATCTTGTTGATATTTTTGTTGTTGTACAGACAATATCTTAACACCCATTCAACATTGAGCTGACTATTTATAGACCCTACTAAAATGTGTATTGAAGAAAACACAGATGGTTATCACCAAGGTCAAGATCATGGCTGCCATATTGGAATTTGGATTGTCCGAAATTACTGAATTGATTTACTTCAAATTTATTACCTTGACAGAAATAAACAAAAGAGCGCGTTTGCATGATGCAAAAATTTGATTACAATTTAGGCCATGACCGCCATGCACGTATTTGTGTTTTGCCTTCCTGTTCACAAAAAGGAAACTGATAAAGTTTAATAATTAAGATGAAGGGTTTAACGAAGAGACTTTGCTCTTCTTACACTCATAATATCCAAATGACTGAAGGGGGTTTGGAGGGGAGGGGGGGGGGGAGATGACATTGTCACTGGAAAATTGGAAATGGGGTGGGGGGGGGGTGCGGATGGATACATATGAGACATGTGAAACAAAGGGGGGGGGGGTGGTGGAGGGGACGAGATGGAAGGATTCCACTCTCCTCTCTAAGGAGGATGGTGGTATCCGAACTCCCCAAACAGAAAATTATTTTAGTATATTTGGGCCATCTGGATGCGTAGGTTGGGTGGGAGGTGGAGGGGCGGTGGGGGGGGGGGGAGTGGGGTCGAGTATCCCGCCCCCCCCCCTCTTCCCCCTCCCCCTTCCTCCCCCCGCCAATACTCATCCGAAATTTGAGAGACATGCGCCAGACTTCTTTGTCACGTTCCACTTGGTGTTATATATTTTAAACAAACTTACTTTGTTGGTCGATACGTTTTATCGCAGATAGTACTTCGTTATTTAAAAAAAAAAAAAAAAAAAAACGGAAGCCGATTTTACAGGTAAGTGACACTGTGGGAAACGCATTACATATAGCCAGGGATTTTAGAACTCTGTCGTACGCTCAACAGATATGTATACAAATTGCACAGATTTTATCTAGATCTGGAAAATTGAATGACGTTTTAATTTATCCAAGTTACAGGCCTTCTCAATTTAGCGGTAAGCCTCAACAAAGTGCGCAACTGCCGGATGAAAAGTTGAAAACACGTCTGCACTGCCTGTCTTCCACACTCGTAATTACTAAAAGTAGACATAACAAAACCAATAACATCTTTGGGAAGGGAAAGATATAATCTTTATCACCGTATAAAGCACTTTCACGACAAGTCAAATGATTGAAAGGGAAGCGAGTGGAAAGAAAAATGTTTTCAAAACTGTTTTCGGTTTGGTTGTAGATGCAAAACTCGGACGGCACGAGTGAATTGAAAATGCCATGTAAAAAAAACGTTTCATTCCTGAATCGCAGCGAGACGCTCACGACGAAAACATGCGGCCACGGCGTTTTGCGGCGAAGTCTGAATCGTCGCGTTCACGAAATCAGCCGTTTTCCACAAGTAAAATAAAGAAAACTACGAAACATATACGCACAATTCTGTTTGACAGTAGGACAGTAAGTATTTATTTACCAATATTTATCTCGAGTGGATTAAACAATTTTTGTTTTTTACAAGTGTGTGAAATGGGCACGTTGTGAAGCGCACAGCGCTAGTAACCGTGAGCATCTCTAAGTAAGCAGTACGGATTGAACACTGAATAATCCATCGATCCAGTGAACACGAATGTGAATAGGGTCAGCAAGAGGCAAAGAACCTCATGAGCCCCTGCAACTGCGGGGGCTCATGAGGTTGTTTGCCTCTTGTAGTTGGATGACGCTTGCATTTTTTTCCGGCGGTGAGAGGGTTAAAGTAACACAATTGTTTCTGTTTATACTCAAGTGTCGTAAACTGAGCAGCGAAATAACGCCAAACCAAGCACGAATACAACTGGGACCAACGAGTTAACTAACCGTTAAAATACAATACACTTTTTCAAGAGACACAGATCCCCATGAGCCCCAGCATGACGCGGGGGCTCATGAGAATCAGTGCCTTTAGCAGTTGTATAGTGCCAGTTTTGTAATTTTTGTTAAACTTCTTAACCGGACCGGGAAAATGTCGAGAATTAGCCCAGGGAATCTGGAACTGTGACCCAAGTGCGCGATTGATTGATTGTACATTGCTTAACGTCCCGACAGCAACAAGGCTTTCTCAGGACGTGCCTGCACTGCTTGTGAAGAAAAACAAACTAAACAGAACATTGAATGTATGTCGCCAGCCAGTCAAATACATTAAATAAACCTAACACATGGGCCTAAATAAAGCCAAGACCATTTAGCAACACACATCCAATATCAAGAGCTACAGGCAGTGCAGACAGTAGGGAGAGTTTTAAAAAGGCAAATACAGGTGAATGGACAAAGGGTAGACAGAAACACACGCCCCAGAATAGAGAGATAAACCCACCCTGTGGGGCTGACCAGGGTGACCCTGGGAACTAAAAAATACCTAACCCCACCCAAGTCCCCCAGGGCAGACCCGGGTGGGGCTCCCAAGTGCGCGAGTGTGTGTGTGTGTGTGTGTGTGTGTGTGTGGTTGCTGCAACGTCCAGACCCATAATTATCCACTTACACCGACTCGTGCTTCCCTGGTAAAAGTTCAAAATGTGACCATTGTAGGACCAGTGCCTTTTGGAGATGGGTGTCCTATGTTCAAAAAGGGTTAGGGGTGGGACACTGTAAGGGGTGGCGTTACTGCCGTCCTCGAACGCTGCAAGGCCAGGCGCACTGCATTCTAGCTCAACAATCTTACAAAGGTCAAGGCCTCGACCAGGTTAATCTGTGGAAAATGTGACGGTCCATCTTTGGACGACAGTGCGACTTTTGGCCCAACTACAATAATCTTCCACGTTAGTATACGAATTTTTAAGCCTTGTTTGGTCACACTGACATTTATGTTATTCAAGCGAATCGCGGTCAGTGTGTAGCCGTTTCGAACTCGCAATTCCTGATCATCGTCAGTGAAAGGATTACTCCGTCAGTGGTTTTTGTCGCGATGCCTTCAGGAATCATCGCGACAAAACACGCTACCGACAAAGGGTTAAATACACTGGATTTACAGAAAGTTGTCCGTCTTTGAGTGTGTCTGTACGTCCCTCCGTCTTTGATACCTCAGAATGGAAAAATTGATCAGTTTGCAAGATATTGTCTTGTTCGAATAGAGATTTTCCCTGCCATTTGAGAGTAGCTTGATACCAATGCTAATTGAGAAAACTAGAAAAAGCGAGTGATGTTTTGAGGAAATGAGGCGGGAAGGTACGTGTCTGCGTGTGCCCCAGTATGCAATGACCCTCGGGCCAACGACAGCCGTCGTGGGCCCGAAGACGTACTGCTGCTGGGGGCGTTGCGTGTGTGTGTGTGTGCGTGTGCATGTGCGTGTGCGTGTGCGTGTCGCAGGCAGACTCTTCTCAATCGCACGTACATACAGCACAACAGACGCATGCACCGCCATCGACTCGGATGGGCGCATTCACGCTGTACAACTCAAACACAACAAATAACGTAAACTCAAAAGATTCTTTACACCATACACTTCTCACTACAAGCACAACACCGCATACACAACGTAAAAGCCAGGCTAGGTAATTGTCCTCACAATCCAACCTATTTCACTGGTGTTATCGTTCTGTAACGTTCTGTCCTTCCACGTCTGGGCGTGTAGTTTCTCGCGTCGCACGCTTCTGAGTAGTCCCCCGTTTTTCGTACCGTGGACGTCCTCCTGACTCGCTCCCATAGTGCAGTCTCTGATGACCCTGGTGTCTAGGCACCGGTCGCTCACTCCTCGAGTGGTGAAATGACCTCACGATAGGTCACATGACGGCAGCCTCCGTTGACTGACGTCTCGGCGTCACGTCGCTCCGCCCCACACAAGAACTCTGTACACAAAGTCCTGACATCATAACACTTGCAACACACACACAGCACACACAACTTGGATAATATGAGGTACCTTACATAACCTGGTTGATACAAATAACTCACACGTTCATTCCCACACGTACTTCATAACACGAACTACTTTCGCAACACACCATAACTCTGTCACTATATTGAAACAGACTATAACCTGACACTCTCGCCATACATTAGTTTATACATTGGAAAAGACTATATTTAAACCAATTACATACTACCTTCATAAACGACATAAGCATACACACCTCACATTCCTTAGTTATCCATCACGGTAAATAACTACATAGGAAAATCACCAGTTATCTCAACGAATTCCAAACCGACATGTAACGCACGCAGATAGCCCCAGTCGAACGTGCAGACTCTCGCACAACAGACGCATACACCGCCACTGACTCAAGACGGGCGCATTCACGCGGTAAAACTCACACTAAGTTTCTTTCTTCTACGGATCTTTATGTAAATAAAACTACGAAAACATTATCTAAATTATGTACAACACCCATTCTCACTACAAGCTAATCACCACCGCATACACAATGTAAATGCCAGGCTAGGTAATTGTCTATCACAATCCAACCTGTTTTACTGGTGTCCTCGCTTGGTAACGTTCTGTCCTTTCACGTCTAGGCGTGTAAGTCTTTCTTCGCACGCTTCCCAGTCGTCCCGTTTCTCGTACCATGGACGTCCTCTGGGCTAACTCTGTAGCGTGGTCCCTGCTGACCCGGGTGTCTCGGCACCGGTCGCTCACTCCCTGAGTGAAGAGATGACCTCACAGTAGGTCCCTCGGCGGTAGCCTATGTTGACTGACGTCTCGGCGTCACGTCGCTCCGCTCCACCACAAGCACTCTGAATAATAAAGCCCTCAATCATAACACTTGCTAAACACACACATATTGGATGATATGAGATACATTACGTAACCTGGCTGATACACATAACTCACACGTTCATTCACACACACACACACACGTGCTTCATAACCCGAACTACTTCCGTAACACCACATAACTCTGTCACTCTACATTGAAACAGACTATAACCTAACACTCGCCATACATTATCCCATACACTGGAAAAGTTTTAACCATGTACTACCTTTCAGTTTCATCACACGACATAACTAAACCAAATCAACGCTACACAACCGAACTAACTCTAACACATACTATCTTTAACTCAGCAGATGTCAATAATACATATAAAACATACCTGAAATCTAGGTCTCAGTCTTGGAATACGGCTAGCATATCCAACATACATCCGTCCTCAAAGACAGAATATCTCGTACTGAATAATCTAGCGCTCAGGTTAGACTGAGCCGCGGCCTAAAACTCCGTGCAAAACGCTTTCCTTATGATTGCACGTGACCTCGTACATACACGGGATAATTGTCACAAGACAAACCGCTGACAAGACCGTACCATACAAAAACCCTGTGTGAACTCTCTGCATGAACATAGAGCTTCATCACAGTGTGTGTGTGTTTGTTTGCGTGCCATTGTACGTGAGCGTGCGTGTGTGTGTGTGCTTGCGTGTTTTCTAAAAGTATAGACTTAATTCATCTGACAAAATCGCACTTTTTTTTTCTAATGTGTGCAATGACTGTACGAGATTTCACATATTTGTTTAATTTCGGCTTAAAAAGTAAAACAGATTTCTGCAAAACTCAAAGTTTTCTAGAACAATGTTTACACAAGAAAACACACACACACACACACACACACACACACACACACACACACACACACACACACACATACACACACACACACACACACACACACACATACACACACACACACAAGTACACATTTGCTGTATACATCGGTTTGCTACAGCTGATTAGTGGTAGGGAATCGAGGAAGACAACCAGTGTCGCACACACACACGCACACGCGCGCGCGCTCGCGCTTACACACACACACACACACACACACACACACACACACACACACACACACACACACACACACACACACACACACACACACATATACACACACATTTGCTTAAACGAGCATTCGCTCAAAACACACGAAAAATATATTTTTTACTTATTTATATTGACTCCGAGAAAAAAAAATTAAAAAGCAAAACTGTTCTTCAGGATAAGTACACCGATACAGTAATCAATGAATAATTACAGTAATTAATGAATATTTAAGCGAAACCCGCAACAAAAAAACAAAACCATTGCAATCGAAATAGACCACTTCTAGAAATCAGAATTATGTCAAAATTCCACATGTTTCAATGAAAACAGTGGATTAAAAATCCAAGACATGCATGCGATATCGCTTGCTTGTCCGGGCTTTTAACTCACTGTTTTCGTCGAAACACTTGCAGTTCTGACTTATTTCTGATTTCCGAAAATCTATTCTGAAAGCAAAATTAAACGTAAACATAAGACAGAAACCCCAAAAGTCTGATTTGCACACTATATAGCGGAAAGAAGATAGACAATGACAGTTCCAGGGTCATTCCAGATTTCCTTGACGCCTCTACAAAAAAAATCGACCATTATAGTTCAAGGGTCGCGCCGGAATAGCTTGTCGACCAAGGGCGCCAAGCTGTTCCGGCACAACCCTTGAACTATCATGACCGATCAGTATATCGTTGCAGTTTGTCAAGTCTAAGTTATTTAATTATACCCGAAACGGGATCTGCCCCCAAACAGTTTAGATCCTAATCGCGCCGGTTGCTGCTGCGACTGCGGTCCCCTAACATTAAAATGACCCCGGAAAGAATTTGTCTGCGAAGGTGGCTGCGATGGGTTGGAGCCATAGTTTGAGCCATAGTTGGAGCCGTAGTTAGAGCCATGGTTGGACCCAGAATCTGACGCATAGTTGGAGCCGTAGTTAGAGCCGTGGTTGTAGCCATAGTATGAGCCAGGGTTAGAGCCGTAGTTGGAGCCAGGGTTAGAGCCATAGTTAGCAGGGGTCGAAGTGTAAGAGTTGCCCGAGGAAAGACCAGCGTTACTGGAGGTCGCGGTCGTGACCTTGGGAAGGTAGTCCAACCAGAATGCAGTGCGCTTGGCCTTGCAGTGCGAGCTGGCGTAGGTGACGTCGGGACTAAAATAGAGGTAGGACTCGTCCTGCAGGTTGTAGTCTGGCCATTGCTGTGTCACGGATGTTGGGCTGTTAGGATTTCTGAAAGACAAAAAAAAAAAAAAAAAAAAAAAAAAAAGATGAGGATTTCATCCCAAAGTCTACCGTTTTGTTTGGAGCTCACATGCGTTTATCTTTTAAGAACATTCAGAGTTGTTCATATTTTTATGCTTATTATGCTGATCCATTCCCCTCCTTTCTACGCCAACCTCTGATCAACACACACGTCGGAGCACACAAATAAAGACAGACATACGGCGCTTCCTGCCATTAGTACGCTCTGTGTGCTCGTGTAGCAACAGGAATCCATCTCCTACTCTAACCCGCCCTCTCATCCACACACACTGATACACGGAAATAAAGATGGACACACGGCGATTCCCGACATTCGTAAGCTCTGTGGTCTGGCTTAGCATAACTATTCTTAAGAAGAAGAATAGCACGAGCAGCGAAATGACGTCACTTCAAGCTGCATGTCATGGCATCATTAGTCACAGGACGCCGTGTTCATAGTGACGACTCGATGTTATACGTCACTCACTAACATTTGACGTATCAAAGGATCAACTTTGCAATTTTCTTTAATCCTACCCCAGGCCCGGGACAAATAGCAGGTTTATGTAAACACTGTTTATGAAAATTCATGTGGTTATTAATGAGAAGATATTTTTTTTACGTAGAAGAAAAGTTGATGTTATGTTAGCTGTTTTACAAATGACTCCGAAAACGTGGTGCAAAAAAATGTCTGATTTTCATACCTACGGCTTTCAGGTCACAATTGACCTAATCGTACCTGACAGCCGAGACAAACTGTATGCTGAAGTAAATACCGTATATGAAAAATCAGGCTAATATAATGGGACGATTGTGTGTTTTTTCGTAAAAAAAAAAATTCAGTTGTTTTAGATTAACCCATATAATTCGTGAGTGAAATTAATCCCCAAAACGTGATTTTTTTTAATTAAAAAAATATTTAATTATCAGCCACAAAGTTCTAAAGGTACAATGCTGGTTAACGAACTCATTCAATATATCCCTTTTATCTAGCTATATGCAAAATATTTAGTACAAATAAGAAAAATTGCGGACTCCAGTGTGAATCAACCGGTTTTTGTGGAACAGCCATTTTCTCGCCAATGAGCATCTTTATCAAAACATTTAAAAATGCTTACCGAGATTATTCTTTTAGGAACAATATCCAAACAATTTCAAGCTTGTCCTCGTACGCGGGTTCTAGTCGCTGACACACACACACACACACACACACACACACACACACACACACACACACACACACACACACACACACACACACACACACACACACACACATCCGGCACTTTGACGTCAAAAAGACGTTCTCTAACAAGGTTTGCGTAGCTGCACGTGAAGTCATTTTTATCTTGTTACTTCTTTGCCAGAATTTCTGCCCCGAACGCCAAAACGTCATGTGCATGCTCCGGAATGCGCTCCGACCAGCCCCATTTCAAAGTCTACCGCATTTTCAATACTGTAGACAAAATGGCGGATTGAATGTTATTTTCTATTTTTATATAGAGGGCGCTATTAGGTTGTTGAACCTTAGGACAGTTTGTGGTTTGTGCATTAAAATGAATTAGTAACAAAATCCACACCAACAAAAATCACTGACAAGCATACACAATGCAATACAATTACGCGAAGAAATTGAGAGAATGAAAATCGGACGCTATACACGGCAAGTACTGATTACGATATCAATACATTGCAGATACACACCATGCAGGGGATGAGCCATCAAGTGTTGCATGTATACTGACGAGCAAAAGAAATGCCAAATAATTTAAATCATCAGAAACGCCCCCGCGGTTCCGATGATTCGAATGAATTTCTGTTCCTCGTCATTATAATGCATTTGACGCCTTAACGTTGTAGCGGGCCGTCAGTTTGGTGCCATTAGGAAATGAGTTACGAGATCTATTATGCGATAGACGTTTACCAAGCGCCGAGTTATTTCCCTTCGTATGTATAATACAAGGGAAAATAAACATTAATTGTACAGACAATTACAGACTATTTTGCATATTAACCATTAATCCGAGACGAACAGCATCCGGATTCGAGGCTAAGGCCGAGTAGTCGGATGCATTTCGTCTCGAATGAGTAAAGCCCTTACACACTGCACAAAAGTAATCAAATGTGAAAGTTAAAAGGTTGTGCCGGAATAGCTTGGCGCATAAAGAAGCAGTGCTTACCCTGTCTTGATGAAGTTGCTCCAGTAGGTCATGATGACTTTGGACAGTTCCCACAGCTTCCTGTCTGCGGGTATTGACAGGTTAAGCGGGGTAACCGAAGGGCCCTGTCCGTTTCCAAAGGCCAGCCCTCCGTAGCCAACATGACCCGCCCCTTTCACCCACGGTATGCCGACAGTGCCCTGTGTCTGGGGCTCGTCGTACTGGAAGAGGTAGGTGTTAGTGCGGGTGTTGTTGGCGGCGTGGTTTCTGGAGAAGACGACGTTAGGAATGAACCATTGTCTGTCGGTCAGCAGATCCACAGTGCTTTGTCCCAATGCGGCCGGGCTGGCTGGGTCTTGCCAGTCACGGTACTCGTACTTGATGGCGTCCACAAGAGCTTGGTCAGGGTTCAGTCTTTTGGCGATCAGCAGATTCCTGATAACCTTGTCAAACAGCTCTTCAGAGACACCTTGCGACACGGACTGGTCCAGCTGCTGAGCCATGTCTATCACCCACAACATAAAGGTGACGCTGCCTTCAGCGCTGGCTGTGTAGAACATGGCGTCCACATTTCTAAGAGAACTCAAGTCGGTCTGTCCAGGTGGCCACTTGACCTGATCGTCAGGCGCCAGTCTCACGAAATCTCCGTCAACAGATGGCGCGAATGCAAGATCAAAGGGACGTTCCACCTCCACCGGGGCATTAAGAATATCATCCACCGACTTGGTACGCAGGCAGCTGACCATTTGAAGGGAACTTGCCGTGCTACAGTTAAGCTTTCCCGCCAGAATTTTGGCGTATATACTAACATTTTGTCTAGAACCAATGTCAGAGATTGCAGATCCACTGGCCGCTATGAATCTCTTAAAGAGACCCTGGTTGGGTGGATAGAGCGCTTGATACGTGACGCTGAAGGAGCCGGCCGACGCTCCTCCAATAGTGATTTGATCCGGGTCTCCACCGAAAGCGGCGATGTTGGCTTGCACCCACTGTAATGCCAGGCGCTGGTCCCACAGTCCGAAATTTCCTGGAGCAACCTTGTCGTCTGTGCTGAGGAAGCCCAGAGCGCCAAGGCGGTAGTTGATGCTCACGATGATGATATTGCCGAACACAACCAGCTTGCCAACATTACTATCTGCAGTGCCACCCCTGAACCCTCCACCGTGAATCCACACAAACACCGGCAGACTACTCTGAGTGTTCTGAGCGGCAGACACAGCTGCTGACGGAGCAAAGACGTTGAGGAAAAGACAGTCTTCAGAGCCGACATTGCTGGATCCCATGCCGAACCAACTGCTTTGTGGACACTGGGAGCCAAACGTAAAAGCGTCGAAGCGTTGGCCTAGGGAAGTTTTAGGCACCGGTTTGGCGAAGCGCAAGTTTCCGACAGGCGGTACTGCGTAGGGGATTCCCCTGAACTCCGCTATAGTTGTCTGATACCCATCCGGCAAGGTCACGGGCGTAGGCTGTCCAGCGATCTGCCCGACTTGGGTATTCACAACCACGACCTGTTGTGCATTACCTGGTTGCAAAGCCCCTAAAGCAATCACGAACAGAAACAGCACGTTTCCAACACCAGAGAGGCCCATGATTGCGTCGATCTGTCCACACAGTCACGCTCTCGAAGCTTATATAGCTGAAACTGTGCCGCAGTGCGTTAGCGTAACCCTCCCTCTCCCCCTCCACCCCCACCCCACACTCCCCTTCTTTAACATGAAACCCCGGCATTGTAAACTGTACGGGCGCCTGCATGCACTAGGGGACGACCCCTTCACTGCCAGTGGACGCAAACATTGTTTTGTTCTGTTTGTTAGCAGTACAAACTGAACACTGAATAATCCATCGATCCAAGGAACACGGATGTAAATAGGGTCAGCAAGAGGCAAAGAACCTTATAACCCCCTGCATGAGCAGGGGCTAAAGAGGTTGTATGTCTCTTGTAGTTCGATGACACTTACATTCTTCCGGCAGTGAGGGGGGTAAACACATTTTGTTTCTGTTTATTCTCAAACATCTTAAACTGAGCAGTGAAGCTGCCTGAATACAACTGGGCCCAACGAGTGACCTAGCCGTTAAAAATACATTACACGCCTTCAAGAGACACAGATCCTCATGAGCCCCAGCATGACGCGGGGGCTCATGAGAATCAGTGCCCGTAACAGTTGTATAGTGCCAGTTTTGTAATTTATTTTAAACTTCTTGACCAGACCTGGAAAATAACGAGAATCAGACCGGAGAATCTGGAACGAGTTGTGACCCCAGGTGTGCAGTGTGTGGTTGCTGCGAAGTCTAGACCCATATCCACTTAATTGACTCGTGCTTCAGCGGTGAAAGTTCAAAATGTGACCATTTTAGAACCGAGGGGCGGATCGGGGAGGGGGGGAGGGGGGCAGGTCAAGCCCCCTCCCCACCCTCGTCCCCCGCCCCCGACCCAAAATTCTGTTAAATGGTATAACACAGTCTCCTTTTGGGGTATTTGACCCCCCCCCCCTCCCTGTTTTATTTTTTTGGGCGAGTTTACAACAAACACACACATTACCCATCCCACCCACCCAACCTCTACCCCCGTTGTTTGATATTTTGGCGAGTGCTGAGAGTTTTCACACACACACGCCTTCTCCCTTCCCTCCCCCCCCCCCTCCTCGCCCCTCCCTCTCCCGCCCGCCCCCCCCCCACCCCCCCCACCCCCCCCACCCCCCCCCCTTTGTTTTGTTGTTGATTTTGCGGCCACTGTAAGAATGTCTAGCTTCGGGGAGGCCTTTTGTGTCAGGTTGAAGGTCTCAAACAAAATGTTGGACCACACGCCCCTTCCCCATCGAGGTAACTGATCTACCCCTAGAACCAGTGCATTTCGCAGACGGGTGTCCTTTTCTTCGCTTTTCTAAGTTCAAAAGGGTTAGGGGCAGGCCTCTCCTGACATTACGTCCGTCTTGAGACGCTGCAAAACCAGTCGCACTGCATTCTGGGTCGACAATCTTCCAAAGGTCAAGGCCTCGACCACGTGTATCTGTGAAACATGTGACGGTCGAGGCACAATTCACGGTCCTGGCAGTGAAAACTTACCGAAGTCGGGGAACAAAAGATTTGTTACACTTGAAAATACGCATTATAACTTGTAAAATAGAACACACTTTGTTAAATTTTCAACTGCAGATAACAAAAATTGATCTTTGTATATTTTGACAATAATTTGCCACAAAGTCGGATAAATAGGTGTGTTTTAAGGGGTTTCAAAATACAAGCCAAGTCTGTACCGAACACAAAGCATTGTCTTAGTAAAATATCTTCATTAACTCCTAAACTACAAGACGTTTTTGAAGCGTAACTTCAAATTCTTCTAGTCATACACAACATTGCTATCATATTTGATTAAAATTATACATGCAGAAGAAGAAAGAAAAGTTTCTCAAGGATCAAAATTAAGAACTTTTGTCGAAGTAGAGAAGGTCTACCGTAAAATCTCCATGTTTGCTACATTGTAAACGCCGACATCTCCCCATCGACTTTGCTATTCGAACAAAAGTTAACTCATTTTGCCCCCGACACACCACAACAAGATATGGCTCAACTATGATAGTTGAAGGGTGGTGGCAGAATAGCTTGGCGCCTATAGGCGCCAAGCTATTCTGCCACCACCCTTGAACCATCATGGTCAATCTGTATCCTGAATTGTAATGCAGTCCTCAGAGAATAACTCAAAAATGTGGGTATTTTCGTGCCTCGGGCACATTAAGTTAACGGAGAGCGTATTGCTCCTATTGGTGCATAACTTCGATTGCGAACGGAGAGATTATAAAGCCTCGATAATAACTTGATGCAAATTCTTCGGCTGATCTGGTTTCTAAATAGCATGAATTCTGCCTCCGTTTTCGGGCGCCCGTGTGACAGTTGGTCCAAGTACAATAATCCTCCCCGTTAGTCTACGAACCTTTAAGCCTTGTTTTGGTCACATTGACATCTCTGTTATTCACGCCAATCGCAGGCAGGGTGTAGCTGTTTCAAGTGCGCGATTCCTGATCATTGTCAGTGAAAGGATTAACCCCATACCTGTCGGTAGTGGTTTTTGTCGCGATGATTCTTGAAGGAATCATCGCGTCAAAAACCACTAACGACAGAAAGGGTGACATACACCGGATTTACCAAATTAATTAATCTGTCTGTCTGTGATTGTGTGTCTTTTATCCCCCTCCTGGCTCTGCCCTGGGGGACTTGAGTGGGGTTGGCTACTTTTTAGTTCCCAGGGTCACCTTGGTCAGCCCCACAGGGTGGGTTTTCCTCTCTATTCTGGGGCATGTGTTTCTGTCTACCCTTGGACGGATCACCTGTATTTGCCTTTCTTAAACTCTCCCTACTGTCTGCGCTGCCTGTAGCTCTTGATATTGGATGTGTGTTGCTAAATGGTCTTAGCTTTATTTAGGCCCCATGTCTTAGGTTTATTTAATGTATTGGACCGGCTGGCGACATACACTCAATGTTCTGTTTAGTTTTTTTCACAAGCAGTGCAGGCACGTCCTGAGAAAGTCTTGTTGCTGTCGGGACGTTAAGCAACGTACAATCATGATCATCATCATGTGTCTTTTATGCCTCAAAATCGGAAAAAAAAATCGATCAGTTTGTTAGATATTGTCTTGTCTTAATAAATAAATGAGATTTGCCATGCCTCTTGCGTGTAGCTTGATAACAATGCTAACTGAGAAAACTGGGAAACTGACTGATTCTACCCCAGGACCGAAACCCCCAAATTTTCAGGTTGCCCTCTGAAGGACTGTATTACAAATCTACAAACAGATCGAACATGATAGTTCAAGGCTGGTGCAAGAATAGCTTGGCGCCTATGGGCGCCAAGCTATTCCGGCACCAGCCTTCAACTATCATGCTCGATCCGCGCCTTGCTGTGGTGTGTCGAGGCTGAATGAGTTAAAGAAGGGAGACTGCAGGAAACGTGGCTGTGTGTGTGCGTTGCGTGTGTGTGTGTGTGTGTGTGTGTGTGTGTGTGTGTGTGTGTGTGTGTGTGTGTGTGTGTGTGTGTGTGTGTGTGTGTGTGCCATTTTGCGTGCTTGTGTGTGTACGTGCTTGCGTGTGTTCAAAAAGTATAGACTTGTTTCATCTGACGAAATCGCACCTTTTTTTTAATGTGTGCAATGTCTGTAATATATTTTAGATTTTATGTTCCCAATGTTTCCTATGTTTCATAGAACAATGTTTACACGAGAACACACACAAACACATACACACACGCGCGCGCACACACACACATAACACACACACACACACACACACACACACACACACACGCACACAAACACACACCACATTGTTTGTCTCCATTAATTCGCTACCGCTGATTAGTGGTAGTGAACCGAGGAAGACAATCAGTGTCACACACAAAATACACGCGCACGTTCACAACACACACACACACACACACACACACACACACACACACACACACACACACACACACACACATTTGCTTAAACGTGCATTCACTCAAAATACGAAAAAATTTCAAGACTTATTTTAGAAGTGTTTATATTAACGCTTTGAAAAAAATAAAAATAGCTAAACTGATCACTAGGATAAGTACAACGAGACAGTAATTAATGAATATTGATGCGAGACCCTAACAAATTCACAAGCGAAATAGACTATTTCTAGAAATCAGAAGTAAGTTAAAATTTCACATGTTTTAATGAAAACAGTGGATTAAAAAGCCGAGACAAACATGCGATATTGCTTGATTGTCCGGGCTTTTATCTCATTGTTTTCGTCGAAACACTTGCAGTTCTGACCTATTTCTTATTTCCGAAAATCTATTCTGAAAGTAAAATGAAATATAAACCATTGTATTCAAATTTAAACTAATTGTTTCAAAGTTGTATAATACTGTCACATGACAGTACCGTACCATACTTTAACATGCCAGGAAATGAATGGTTCATGGAAAGTAGTGTCGGATCAAAGTTGAGGTCCAGATAAAAAAAGGTGACTGCCAAGCGTGTGAAATGCAAAGAATCCCCACACACAACATATAAGACAGCAACACAGATCGACCATGATAGTTCAAGGTTTATTGAGATCAGTTTGGTGTTAAGTGGCTAAGACAGAAATCCCCAAAGTCTGATTTGCACACTACCTAACGGTTCAGCCAGAAGATAGACACTGACATTTCTAGGGTCGTTCCAGATCTTCTTGACGCCTCTACACAACAGTCGACTATCATATTTCGCGGGTCGTGCCTGAGTATCTCGGCGCCCAAAGGCACCAAGCTGTTCCGGCACAACCCTTGAACTATCATGACCGATCAGTATATCGTTGTAGTTTGTGAAGGCTGAGTTGTTTAATTATATCCGCGACGGGATCTGCCCCCAAACAAGTTAGATCCGAATCGCGCCTGTTGCTGCTGCTGCTGCGGTCTCCTAACACCAAAATGATCATAGAAAGAATTTGTTTCCAAAGGTTGTTGCCGTCCGCCCTTCGAAGGTTTGGAGCCATAGCTAGATCCATGGTTGTAGCCGTAGTTGGAGCCAGGGTTAGAGCCATAGTTAGCAGGGGTCGAAGTGTAAGAATTACCCGAGGAATAATCAACGTTACTGGAGGTCGCGGCCTTGACTTTGGGAAGGTAGTCCAACCAGAATGCAGTGCGCTTGGCCTTGCAGCGCGTGCTGGCGTAGGTGACGTCAGGACTAACATAGAGGTACGACTCGTCCTGCAGGCTGTAGTCCGGCCATTGCTGTAACACAGATGTAGGGCTGTTAGGATTTCTGAAAGACAAAAAAGTCCGAATGAATGTTATTTTTCTTAATATAGAGGGCATTATCAGGTTGCTGAAACTTGGGACAGTTTGATGATTTTTGCATGGAACTGAAATATGACAAGATTCACACCAGCAAAAATGACTGTCGATACAATTACGAGTAAGGATATACGGCAGATACATACCATGCAAGAGATAGGATCAAGTGTTGCATGTATACTTATGAGAAAAAGAAATGCGAAATAATATTTGAATCTGTGTGTCCGATGATTCGAATTGTACAGCATTTCGTTTGATCTACCTTATAATGTACCTTACGCCTAAGCTTGTCTTTCTCTCGGACTGTCAATTTGTGGCCATTAGGAAA
Source organism: Semisulcospira habei (assembly GCA_036245525.1). Classification (NCBI taxonomy): domain Eukaryota; kingdom Metazoa; phylum Mollusca; class Gastropoda; family Semisulcospiridae; genus Semisulcospira; species Semisulcospira habei. The sequence continues at coordinate 137,101,873 of BTPG01000006.1, forward strand.
AAGCTTGCGAGATCCATTGTTTACCAAGACGTTTACCAAGCGTCGAAGTATTCCGTTTCTTATGTATAATACAAGAGAAAAAAAAAAACATTCATTGAAAAGACAAGGATTATTTTGCGTATTAACCGTTAAGACATTCAAGACGAACTGAATCCGGATACAGTTCACCTTGAATGAGTTAAGCCTTGACACACTGTAAATAAAATAAAACGTGAACGTTCAAGGGCAGTGCCGGAATGGCTCGGCGCATAAAGAGGCCAACCTCTTCTGTCACCACCATTGAGTTTATTGTGGTCGATTCGTCTGCTTTGTTAGTATGCAAATAAACAGTGCTTACCCTGTCTTGATGAAATTGCTCCAGTAGGTCATGATGACTTTGGACACTCCCCACAACTTAGAGTCAGTAGGTAAAGACAAGTTAAGCGGGACACCCGGAGAATCCTGTCCGTTCCCAAAGGCCAGCCCCCAGTAAGCGATATGACCCGCCCCTTTCTCCCACGGTATGCCGAAACTTCCCTGTGACTGGGACTCGTCGTACTGGAAGAGGTAGGTGTTAGTGCGGGTGTTGTTGGCATCGTGGTTTCTGGAGAAGATAACGTTGGGAATGAACCATTGTCTGTCGGTCAGGAGATCCAGAGTGCTCTGTCCTACAGCGGCCGGGCTGAAAGGGTCTTGCCAGTCACGGTACTCGTACTTGATGGCGTCCACAAGAGCTTGGTCGGGGTTCAGTCTCTTGGCGATCAGCAGATTCCTGATAACTTTATCAAACAGTTCTTCAGAAACTCCCTGCGACACAGACTGGTTCAGCTGCTGTGCCATGCCTGTCACCCACAACATAAAGGTGACGTCACCCTCCGCACTGGTCGTGCAGAACATGGCTCCCACAGATCTTAGAGAACTCAAGTCGGTCTGTCCAGGTGGCCACTTGACCTGATCGTCAGGCGCCAGTCTCACGAAATCTCCGTCAACAGATGGCGCGAACGCAAGATCAAAGGGACGTTCCACCTCCACCGGGGCATTAAGGATATCATCCACCGACTTGGTACGCAGGCAGCTGACCATTTGAAGGGAACGTGCCGTGCTACAGTTAAGCTTTCCCGCCAGAATTTTGGCGTATATGCTAACATTTTGCCTGGAACCAATGTCAGAGATAGCGGTACCGCTGCCCGCAATGAATCTCTTAAAGAGACCTTGGTTGCGTGGATAGAGCGCTTGATACGTGGCGCTAAAGGAGCCGGCCGACACTCCTCCAATAGTGATTTGATCTGGGTCTCCACCGAAAGCGGCGATGTTGGCTTGCACCCACTGTAATGCCAGGCGCTGGTCTCACAGTCCGAAATTTCCTGGAGCAACCTGGTCGTCAGTGCTGAGGAAGCCCAGAGCGCCAAGGCGGTAGTTGATGCTCACGATGATGATATTACCGAACACTACCAGCGTGCTAACATTACGATCTGCAGTACCGGAGTTGAATCCGCCAGGGTGAATCCACACTAACACCGGCAGACGGCTCTGGGCGTTCTGAGCAGGAAATACATCTGCTGACGGGGCAAAGACGTTTAGGAAAAGACAGTCTTCAGAGCTGACAGCGGCGGGTCCGGGGTGAAACCCACTGGGCTGTGGACACTGGGCGCCAAACGTAAAAGCGTCGAAGCGTTGACCGAGGGAGGTTTTAGGCACGGGTTTGGCGAAGCGCCAGTTTCCCAAAGGCGGTTCTGCGTAGGGGATTCCCCTGAACTCCGCTATAGTTGTCTGATACCCATCCGGCAAGGTCACTGGCATAGACTGTCCAGCGATCTATCCGACTTGGGTGTTCACAACCACGACTTGTTGTGCATTGCCAGTTTGCAAAGCCCCTAACGCAATCACGGACAGAAACACGTTTCCAACACCAGAGAGGCCCATGTTTGCTTCGATCTGTCCACACAGTCACGCTTTCGAAACTTATATAGCTGAAACTGGGTTCACAGTGCGTTAGCTTAAGCACCCCTTCCACTCCCCCTCCCCCACCACCCAACCCCATCCCCACTACCCTCTATAAAAATGCAACCACCGGCATTATAAACTGTACCGGCGACTACATGCACTAAGGGATAACCCCTTTACTGCCAGTGGACGCAAAATTGTGTTTTGGAAAGCAGGGCTAATTGAACACTGAATAATCCATCGTTCCAAGGAACTGGGATGTAAATAAGGTCAGCAGGAGGCAAAGAACCTTATGAGCACCCGCATCAGCTACATTAGTTGGGTGACGCTCGTATTCTTCCGGCAGTGAGGAGCTTAAGCACACTTGTCCCTTTTTTTTTAATTGCCAAGCGTTGTTTAATGACCAGCGAAATAACGTTTGACGTTTGCTTTAAAGCAGCAAGGTTATACCTGGGACCAACGAGTGGCATAACTGTGTTGCAATTAAACACATCTCCAAGAGACACAGATCCTCATTAACCCACCTACGTGACGCGGGGGCTCATGAGGATCTGTGCCTCTTGCAGATGTGTAGTATCAGTTTTGTAATGTCTTTTCATCTTCTTGGCAGGACCGACTTATATTCAGAATTAGACCGTGGCATCTGGCACGAGCTGTGACCCCAGATGAATGCATGCGTGTGTGGTTGCTGTGACGTCTAGGCGCGTATGCAATGACTTGAGCTTCGACGGTAAAAGTAAAAGGATCAGTTCTTTTTGTAGACGGGTGGCCTTTCCTTCGGTTGTCCAAGTTCAAAAGGGTTAGGGGTGGGTCAGTGCTAAGTGTTGTGTACTCGTGCGCTTCAGGGGAGATGAGTCGCAAGGGGGAAATGTGGGACGTTTTGTGAACCCGTTACCCGTTTGTGTTCCCCAGGTTTCGTTTCTCGCGCACGGCTTGCCCAATAATAGGCACAATTAAAGGTCGGACGTAACAAAAAGCATGAATGGTATGCCTCATAACATCCTTAACCCCTTTACTGCCCTAGAAGAGGTGAACACGATCCAACTGCAAGAGACATAGACCTTCATGTCCTTTTTCAGAAGTCAGCGCTGTAGCAAAGTTTGCATTACAGACCTTTAACCCGCGTCGGCAGTTTTTATGTTTAGGGCCACTGACGAATACACATAAGGTGAATGAGATTTTTAATGTGCATGGTGGCATTTTGTTTTAACGTGTTCAAGGCAGCCATACAAGGAATTGTATAGCGTTGCCACCGTCAACACTTTATGACACTTTCGACAAGACATAACAAACACAAATGGTGCTGAAATGTGTCTTCATATGTATGCGCAACGATACTTTAACCTGTTTAGTGCCGAACTTGAATACTATCCAAATGCAAGAGGGACAGATCCTCATGAGCACCGGGAGTCTACAGACCATGGATACAAAAGATGCCAGCAAGAGCGGTAGCTAATGAATTATGACTATGTCTTTTGCAAATGCAAAGATCATGTTCCGTTTTTCTCAGCAATGAAGGGGTTAGAAGTAGTATGTAGAAGAACAATTTCTTTTTTAGAAGTCAGCGCTGTGGTAAAGTTTGCTTATCAGACCTTTAACACGCTTCGACAGTTTTTATGTTTAGGGCCCCTGACGAATACACATAAGGTTAATGTTATTTTTAATGTGCAAGGTGGGATTTTTTAAAAACTCGTTCATGGCAACCATACAAGGAATTGTATGGCGTTGCCACCGGTAACACTTTACGACACTTTCGCAACTATTGGTGCGGAGACCTTTGCATGAGTTAACTCATTCAGCCCCGACACACCACAGCAAGACATGAATCAATCATGATATTTCAAGGGTGGTGCTAGAATAGCTTGGCGCCCATAGGCGCCAAGCTATTCTGGCACCACCCTTGAATTTCATGCGTGATCTGTCTCTAGAATTGTAATGCAGTCCTTCAGAGGGCAAATTCAAAATTTGGGGATTTCGGTCCTGGGCCAGAATGTGTTAAACCGCATGACTGCGTGCAGAAATTTCATTGTGTCTTTTTTATTTATGCATTTCTACGTTTATTTTACCTGAGTGTATCCTCTATTTACAAATGACTTGTTTGCAGAGCCTGTTCAGTGCCATCTGACACGGGCCGTGTTTTTGCAGTCTTCCTTAATTCAACACTAAAAAAACCAGAGTCCCACTAACACGGATTCAAAGTGGTGTCCGCAAGGTATAGATCCTCATGAGGATCTATACCTCTTGCAGTTGGGTGTTGTTCACATTTTCTCGACACAGAACGAGTTATAGAGAATGACGCCACTTTCCTCACACTTCTTTTTTTTTTTTTTTCAAGGAACGAATCTGGATTTTGATTATGCAGATGATCACCCGATTATGGTAGGGTGTGGTCTGGTAGAAGGTCTGGTATGACGTTTCTCCTGTGCATAATTGTCCGATTTATGTATGTTTTATTTTGGAAATGTTTAAGATATCCCAGGGCTGGACGTTGAGGCCGCATGGTATTACAGACTTCTGCTTGCAATCATTACTTTAGTTGCAAGCCTTCAACATGAAATGCTCATGCGATACATTATAATTGTAATAATCGCATTTCTGGCACCATGCTTGAAGGCCCATTACCGCCGTAACTGTGCAAAGATACACTTCTGTAACAGGTAATTACGAAACGCAGCACACGGGTCTTAGGGTTCATTTAGACACATGACAATCCAGTTCAGCACAGTCGTCTTTATATCAAATAACCTGACAAAGACTCAGCTCCGTTCTAGAAATACAACGCTATCAGTGCGAGAAACAGCTAAAAATAGACTGACACGCTAACTGCGGCGCAGAATAAATAAGTACAATTACGCGTGTGTGCTTTTGCTGCGTGTTGCAAACTGCTGGCAAAGTTCATTAGGTGCGTCGACAAGGCATAACAAACACAAATGGTGCTGAAATGTGTCGTCAGATTTATGCGCAATGGTACTTTAACCTTTTCAGTGCCGAAAGTTGAACACCACCTAACTGCGAGAGGGTCAGATCCTCATGAGCCCTTGCAGTTGCAGGGGCTCATGAGGATCTATAACTCTTGCTAATACCATTTTGAATCCATATTCCGGGGACAGCTAGGGTATTTTGGTCTTGAATGAACAAAGATTGCAGAACTGAACACAAATTTGCGTCAACTGGCACTGAACATGTTAAAAACTGCACGTATCATGGTCGAGCCACATCTTTTTGAGTGTCGGAGTTGAATGGATTTAGACGCTGGACGTGAAGGATTTACAGTATTCTCTGTACAAACTTGACTTCTCCTTCAGAGTCAAAATCACAAAATGCATAATGCCCTGGACATAATATATTTGACCCATCGTGCCCCAGGTAGAAATCGCCAAATTGTGCAAGGTCGTTTGAAGACTTTAATTGAGAAGACAGCTCGACTATGATAGTTCGAGGGTGGTGTCAGAATAGCTTGGCGCCTTAGGAGCCTCCTGAGAATTTAAGCTGTGCTTCTTGCCGCTGGAGGAGCTCCCGAGAATCTATACCTCTCGAGCTGTTCATCGGCACACTGTGCTGCGACTGTGTCAGTACAGGGTCTTGACATTTGACTCTCAGTCTTGCATTTGCCAGGTGTACAGCAGGGAGAGGGTTGAAGGGTGGGGTGAGAGATGTGTGTGTGTGTGTGTGTGTGTGTGTGTGTGTGTGTGTGTGTGTGTGTGTGTGTGTGTGTAGAGGGGGGGGGTCGTGGGGGTAGGGGAGGGGGAGGGGGAGGGGGCGGGGCGGGGGGTCAGCGGACGTCTGTGCAAATACGATGCACCACTGAGCATACGAATAAACATAAGCCCCAGTAAATTGAGTTGGTCGCGAACCCTTCCATCTCCAGTGCCGTCAGTTCACATTTCAGACACTTCTCAAATTCACGTCAGTCTCGAGTCGGGAGATGGACCGTGAGAGCTCAAGCTTAGCGCCTGATTAGCTTGGCGCCTGTACAGACGCCAAGCCAATCAGGCGCTGGTCTTGAGCTGTCACGGTGGTTTGTTTTTTTTCACTGCAGTCAAGCAGCTGGCTCTAAACGCTAAACCAGTCATCCTCCGATCGATTTCCGACACAGCCTCTGTTCTATTTAGTCACAGACACAACCCAACTACCTCGTTTATCTACGTGAACACAGACGCAAACAAGGCTGTTCCTTATGGAACCTGAACTGAAGATTCGGCAGCTAGTGTTGATCTATGCTAAATGAGAAGTTTAAGTGTGTAACGCACATCTGTCTACAACGAAGTCTTCTATGGGAAATGTCAAAGAAAGTCGTTAATGAAATTCATAGGGGTGGCTCTAGCTAGCAAGAGGTATAGATCCGAGTCAGCATAGTCGGCTACAGATGATCCGTGGCCCGAGAGTCTTTTGCTTACTGGGCTGAGCCTTGTCACTGCTGTTCATAAGGATATTTCTAACTAGCAGTTTAGAGTTTTGCAGTATTTATTTATTTATTTGTTTGGTTGGTTGTTGTTTTTTGTTGTTGTTGTTTTCTTGCTTATTTATTATTATTTAATATTTATTTATTTAGATATTCATTCAATTATTTGTTTACTTGTTTAGATATGTATTTATTTATTGATTTTATTTATTTATTTATTTACTTAAATTTCTTTACATATTTAACTCATTCAGCCCTCGGCTTTATTTCCCAAATATTGCAGGCGTCATCTAATGACCATGCACCAGTGCAGGAGATGGATCGACCATGATAATTCAAGGGCAGGCGCCAAGCTAATCTGGCACTACCCTTGAATTATCATGGACGATCCATCTCCTGCTGTAGTGCGTCAGAGCTGAGTGGTTAACAGTTTTACAAGTTACAGAGGTTCCACTGCATCTGTGACCCTTGCAGATTCTCTAGAGTGTTACCGTCTGACTTCTTCAACACTGAAGTCTCGGCTCCGCTTCCACATCATTACACCGGAAACGACACGCCAGGAAATGGACAAGACACCGATGCTCCGCAGATCAGTCTCCCTTTTATCGATCGCTTTCCCGTCAGATGGCAGATTTGGCCAAATGTTACGGCCTGACCTCTTAGAAACTCAAAAGAAAAAAAAAAAAAAAAATGATTGAGCATATACTGGATGTGAATCTTTCTCTCTCTAGTTTCTCTATTTGACTACCTCCCTGAAACTGGACGCATATTTTGTTCCTCAGTGAAATCTTTGTTCATTCAACGACAAACAAACACAAACGGGTCTCAGTAAGAGGCATAGATCCTCACGAGCCCCCGAGTTTCGCGGGGGCTCATGAGGATCTATGCCTCTTGCGGTTGAATTGCGTTCATTGTTCTCGGTAGTGACGGTGCTATTGCCATATACACTGGAAACTCTGGATTTAACAAATCACGGGGGACCCAGGTTTTGTTGTTGTTATATCCTAATTTTGTTATAACCGAAGTAATTTATGTAGACAGATAGCTGTCAGGACCTTCATTTAATGTGTTGTTTTATCCGATTTATATTATCTCATTCAGCCCGCATTTCCCAAATTTTGGAGATTTTATTTATTTATTTATTTATTTACTTAAATGTCTTTACATATTTAACTCATTCAGTCCTCGGCTTTATTTCCCAAATATTGCAGGCGTCATCTAATGACTAAGCACCAGTTACAGGAGATGGATCGACCATGATAATTCAAAGGCAGTGCCAGATTAGCTTGGCGCCGACAGGCGCCAAGCTAATCTGGCACTAACCTTGAATTATCATGGTCGACCCATCTCCTGCTGTAGTGCGTTAGGTCTGAATGCGTTAAATCCGATCATGCTATAAGCGGAATAGAGTGTACATGTGCTGTTGGCATAATCCACACTAGTCACTGAGAAAACGTGTAAAATGCAAAGAAATCTCAAAGAGAGAAAGAAACGCGTTTAAAAGGACAAATACAATAGAGTACACAGAAATACACTCTACTTCGCTTATAACAAAGTCGGAGATAACAAAAGTCGGATATTACAACACTTCTTTTCCGAGGCCCAGACAGCGCTCTTTCTATGTAAATTACTGTGGATATAGCATCAAGAAAAATGGTGTCCGGTGACAATTTGGTATGTTCCAAGTTTAGTGTGAGCAAGAGTTGAGGAAGCACGCATAGAAAGAACAAATACGTTAACCCATTCAGCCCTGACGCACTACAGCAGGAGATGGGTCGACCATGATAATTCAAGGGTAGTGCCAGATTAGCGCCGGGCTGAATGAGTTAACTCAGTACTTGTCCTTTGAAAGCGTGTTTTTTTATTTTTTATTTTTATTTATTTATTTATTTATTTATTTGTTCTTGTTTTCATTAACACCACGAACCAAATAGGCGAGACTAGCTCTGGTAGAAATAGTACACATACCAAAGGGAATTACTTAGAGTTTACAGACAGAGGGTTAGATCCCCTGCCCCCTCCTATCAGGCCCCTATCAGATAAATAGTGAGATTTAGTTTGCAACTACCGACAATGAACGAGAGCAAATGAACCATACGCATAAAGATAACTCCAGACGGTGGGCTCATGAAGATATAAATTTTGCCTCTTGGAGATGTTTAGGGTGTTATTTATGCTTATGGTATAATCTCGTAAAGAATCGCGATTTCGCTGTCGTTCGTTGTGGGTATTTGTTCCGGCATTAGTGTAACGACGGTGTTTTCGCTACTGAATTAAATTATTACATATATAAACGTTTATTCTAATGGAATGAGTGTGTGCGTGGGTTTGTTCTGATAATCAGTATAAAGGTGGGTGCACTATCTCTGTTCACTATACTCTTTCATCCACCACACACGCGCTTACAAACGAAGGACAAAGGCCACACAGTTATATCTCTTTGCCCTCTTTAACTATTAACAAGCACTCATAACATACATTAAACCACACAATTCACATCATATCAACCAATCTACACAAAATAACAATCCACATCATATAAACCAATCTACACAAATAACTAACAGTAACAAGTGGCATATAGGTTATTCACAACTTCAGCGCTCACACATTCACTCGCTACCGTAGAGGTCGTTGTCTCTCTCGAGAGACGTCACTCGACTCCTCTTTATACTAGTGTCGACACAGTCAATATCACATTGACGACTTGACGGAGATTCCTGAACTGAATATTACTATTCAATGACTACTCACAGATTTAGAACATTCCTAGGCGTGAAATTAACGGCGCTAGGCGACAATAGCTACACTGACGGAACACCGCATGTGGTCCTGTAGCACGAATCTGTGGCTTACTTCGCTACCGTTGCTGCTCGTAGCACCAGTGATGGTAGGACGAAGGAGAGATGAAGGCTTGATGTCCGCATTCCGGTCACGTACGTGATGCTCAGGACAGCTTCATCGGCCATACACCAGGGGTTTCCGCTCCGTACCGGTCCCGCTGTACACAACATTTATACACTCATAAATATTCGCTCTTATACCCAAAAGTCTGAATGTGTCTTCGACACATTATACTTCAGAGCGCTCTAGATCATTTCCTCTGAAAAATGTCTTCTTTATGCCACCATACTACAGTCACTATTGTCATAATTCTTATGACAATTCCTATAGCCACTTTAACACAGTGCACACAATTCCTATAGCCACTTTAACACAGTGCACACAATTCCTATAGCCACTTTAACGCTGTACACACATCTTACGTACCACACACAATGGACTATGAGCCAAATATTACAATCACAGCTCACCTTCACTTCGTAACATATTACTGCACATTCCATCATTAGGTATACCTAAATATATACTGAATTCTATTCCTATTCCAGTCCCACATCTTCACATATGAATGAATACAACATGACATCCTAGTTATAAACTATATCACATAATTACATGACTAAACAAGTATTGACACGAGCCATCGCATTTCCTCCAAACATGGCTCTTCTGCACTCTAATAATAATTCATAAAACAATACTTTCTTTTTCATCTGAATAGCGTTACAGGTCACTATAAATACCGGTAATAAAAGAATAAATACCTGTATTCAATATACAGCTATCGAATTCTCTAGCCAGAATTCTTCCTCAGAGCCCTAGCAAAAACGACTGCTCGGCTCGACTGGTGTAGCATCTCTAACTGGCAATTATTCCCGATACTACACTGTCACTCCCACACGTGACACGTGAACATCGCTCACCTACATTACCGCACGTGAACATGGCTTATCTGTACATTACCGCTCGTGAACAATGCTTATCTCTACATTATTCGCATGTGTACATTCGGTCCAACTGCTAATGACGTCACACCATCGTCCGACCGAAACCTACACTAAAGGCGTTCGTTACAATTAGAACGAAACGAAACATCACTAATGACGTGACAAGACGGTCATATACGTCCTTTACGGGATGTATATGACCGTCTCGTTATTTATCTACGTGTTTTTCTGTGGCCTGGCGATTGGGTGCGTGATAGATGGGAGGGGGAAGGGGTTGGCCGTGGCCGGGAGGAGGTGGGAGGGGCGGGAGGGGGAGGGGGGGCAGGGGATCTAACCGTGTGTCTGTCCAGCGCTGAGTAATTCTCCTTGGCATCTGTACATTAACACCATGAATGCAACCAGCCAAAGCTCACACACGGCAATGCACAGTCGCAGGCGCTACAGGGTAACTGACGGTGGATCTAATGCATCCACCAGCAAGACTCACGCCATGTATACTATCACCCTTTCTAAAAGGCTGTGCGCCACTGTTGTGTGCTGGTCTGCGATTTTGGACTTCACGGCTTCGAGCCGTGAGGTCCAGGATCACAGACCAGCACGCTGGCAAGCCGTCACTTCAAAAATTAGAGACCAGCACATGTGTGTATCGATCATGAGGACCCCCGACAGACTCTATGAATATTTCGGAATATTTAGGAAGGACAAGCACTGAGTCTGATCAGCGTCATCGTTGATGCCCGTATACACCCTTCGGCTTCCACAGTCGTTTCGAAAGGAAAGTTACACGTGCACAGTCCTCCAAAGCTCTGCCCGCGTTTTGCCGCATTAGTTTAGACGCAAAGATGCTGTCGTATCTATGGTTTAGCCTTGTATATACCCAGTGAGCAAAGGACCCTCGGTCCGACGTCGACCGCAGTGGGCCCCCGCATGACAGTGCGCGGGCGCACTGCGGCCGACGTCGGCTCGAGTGTCCTTTGCTTACTGAGTAAAAAGCGAATCCCATCTCGGCGAAACAGGAAACAACGACTGAAACTGGAAACGGCGATCCGACACCAACCCTTTAGACGGACCAGACTTCCTTAAGTCCTCTTTCAGTAATCTGATTACTCCGACAGCGAAACCCTCTCATTTGTCACTAAGAGAGGCGCAGAATCTCATGATCCCCTGCACCAGCATGTGGTGCTCATGTAAATCTATGCCTGTCTCCTGTGGCTGTTCATGACGACCTATCTTGCAGTAAAACTACTGGTTGGGTTAGATGTTGTCTTACATGTTTGACAATTGAGAGTCACGGGAATATAACGCCTCCGTTATATTGCCCAACTGTCAGAAAATTGTTCAGTGGTTCAGTGTATCAGCGTGAGGATGTAGCGTTGAGTTGAGCGTGAGATTGAGGTGTGATAGTAAGAGCGTGGGAATGGTGCGCGCTGTTCTGACCAATCCTCACCCCAGTTCTGGTCCAGAACTATGGCCAGCCATTAATTGACCAAGAGGGGCGATGATGTCAGAACAGGGGCGCACCGGTGGGAAGGAGAGAGTGAGGTCCGGGAAGGGAGAGGAGTGGGGGTGGGGGGTGGGGGCGAGAGAGTGACTGGAGTTTAATTATCGGTTTGGTCTGCTGTGCATGCAACTAAAAATTAAATGAGAGATTTCGTGTATCATTATCTAACGATATTATTCATAATTGTGTGCTGGTTTGTGATTTTAGACCCTACAGCCTTTGGCCGTAAGATCCAAAATTACAGCCCGTCATACCGTGGGCATTCAGCTGTGGGCCTTAAAGATCTCATTCAACAGACTAGCACAAATATATTACAGAGTTAATTGTGTGTCACAACACGAGGGGATAATGTGTGCCAGTCATGCAAGAAAAAACAACCAAAAACCATTTGATTTAGCAAAAGAGGCAGTGCTGCGGGGCAGGTAATGTAATAATGTTAATGATATCTAGAATAACAGCAATATATATATATTAAATAGACCCAACACCAATTACAACAGCGACGACGAAGACAATGATGAGATATGAAGATTTTGATTAGTTCCGGGTTTAACGTCCACGGCACCGAAGTGATAATGGACGGCCCTGACGGGCGGGTTGCGGGTGTCAGGGAAATCTATTGCCTATGGAGTACGACCTGGACACTGATCAATTCAGGCGCGCTCCAACTGTGCCACTTTGATTTACCAGGACCTTTCAACGGACATGTTATTGAGCAAATCCGCCTTTCCCCCTGGATTGCGAGTACAGCTGCATATGAAGATGGTGATGGTGATGATAGCTGACGCAAAAATCGACAATGGACTTCGTTTGTAGCAAGGCCGGATATAAGAAAAGTCGGATATCACAACTGTTTTTCAGGGGACCCAACGGTAGTTTTCATCCGTAAATGAGTCGTTTAGAACAAACTTTGTATAATTATAACAACCTAAAAAGCGTATATACACGCACATACACATGCACTATCGACACCACACACACACACACACACACACACACACACACACACACACACACACACATACACACACACTCCCAACACCCCCCCCCACACACACACACACACATACACACTAAATTGAATTCAGTAACAGGCAGACTTGCCTGAAATGGTTCCTAGGCGCGCTGTTTCAAATTAACAGAAATACGATTCAAACCATAATGCCGAAGTCCTGAGCAAGAGGCAGACTGAGATCATAATGAGCCCTTGCAAAATCTGTCTCTGTCTCACCCAAAATGTACTGTCATGTAAAACATAACACAATCTAACTGCAAGAGGCATAAATCCTCATGAGCCCCCGCGAATGCGGGGGCTCATGAGGATCTATGTCTCTTGCCGACATCACTTTCGACTGCTTGGGCTCTTTGGCGTTGAGTTAACACAGATTTCAGAAACACGATCTGCGTCCACAGCAGCATATGGGTTAAAAAAGTAAGGAGTACGGTTTCCGTAATACAGTTTGTGTCCTCGGTGAATTCCCATTAGCATCATTTTACACAGCCTCAGACACAGCTCTTCCACTTCCATTGCCAACTTTGGGGGAGGGCCGGGGGGGGGGGGGGGGGGGGGTAACTGGATCAACCCACTGGTTGTCGCTAGCGGTTTTTCTCGCGATGATTCCTGCATGAATCATTGTAAAAAAAAAAAAAAAAAAAAAAAAAAAAACCCCGCTACCGACAGCCAAAAATTGGTTAAACTAAATATTATCATGGTTGTCTCTCCAGGTTTAAAACTTATCAGGTAATGCCGTGGAGGTATCATTGTTCAACCCATCATAAACGATATGTTACAGTTAGGCCTATTAAGTTAGGACCGCAAAGCAACCAGCCAAACAAATAATCAACCAAGAGCCAAACAAAGGTGACGAATGTAATTGTCTTTTTTAATTTTACTTGGAAAACAAGATGTAAACAATTACAAATCAAACAGTCGCAGACAATGGGGTGGAGGGTGGGGGGGGGGGTGGTGGGTGGGGGGAGTATCGTACTGAGAGAAGGGAGAAAATTTGTCGAACAAAAGAAGAGAAACCTACTTTCTTGCCCAAAAGAAAGTTAACCCTTTGCGTGTCAGTAGAGGCTTTAGTCGCGATGATTCCTGTAGGAAAACCGTTACCGACACGTAAAAAGTTAAGAAATGAAACTAAATCCGGTTTATTGTCTCTGGAACACTCACCTCGCTGGTGCGGTGTTCACAGATGTTCCCGCACAGAAAATCAATTTTGAGAGTCAATTGAAAGGAAGGGGGTTAGATTACTCCACTTTTCTTTTTATCCCATCTTCCTCCCTTCCGACTAATACTCTATTTCAGTACACAGTACGTTCGTGTGCGTCATGGTTTTTTAGTATGTGCGTGTGTGTGTGTGTGTGTGTGTGTGTGTGTGTGTGTGTGTGTGTGTGTGTGTGTGTGCACGCGCGCCTGTGTGTGTGTGCGCGTGTGTTTGTGTGTCTGTGTGCGTGCGCGCGTGTGTGTGTGTGTTTGTGTTTGTGTACGGCTCCCGCGTGCATCTGTGTCTGCTGGTGCGCGAGCCAAGGTGTATATTTTGTGGGGGGGGGGGGGGGGGGGGGAGAAGGACGGTGAAACAAGAAGCGAAAATTACACTAGTGTAGGGTAGAGGTAGGGTCAGCAGTACAAGTCACGAAATGAAAAATGCGGATACGATTACATGATCAGCTTCATCATCCCAATGCGCAAAAGGCCATCGGGCCGACGTCGGCCGCCTTTGGCCCGCGCACGGACGTGATACGATTACATGATCAGCTTCATCATCCCAATGCGCAAAAGGCCATCGGGCCGACGTCGGCCGCCTTTGGCCCGCGCACGGACGTGATACGATTACATGATCAGCTTCATCATCCCAATGCGCAAAAGGCCATCGGGCCGACGTCGGCCGCCTTTGGCCCGCGCACCGGCCGACGTCGGCTCGATGGCCTTTTGCGTATTGGGATACCTCCCTCTAAAACAAACAAAGAAACAAACAAACAGCATGATATCACTTGTAAGTGACGGTAAAATCCGGGTGAAGCTTGTAAGCAAACGTTGGAACTGTGTACGACTCCTTCACGACAACCGTCATAAACTCCGTCTGCGCATGCGTCACGCTAGCCGTGAAGGGCAGCGGGGTCAGGGCCATCATGTTCATCAGGCTGAGGTGCAGCATGACGTCATAGCGGCGGTCACCACACAAGTTGCTGGCGTCAACACTGACGCTGTCACCAAAGTCACGCACAAGCAGGTACAGGCAGCTGTCGTGAACGTGAATGACCGTGGGTTTGCGGCCAAAGTGTTTCTTTTGCTTCAGCCTCTCCAGCTGTACGCTCTCTGACACCACGTGAGAGTTGAAACTCGTGCCGCTGTTACACAGAGTCTTCAGGAGTGTTTCTGACTCTTCAGAGTTCAGCGTCATCCTGGTGACGGCATCCTGTTTCGAAGAGTGGTCTCCGCTGTCGATGTGGCCCAAGAGGTTATCTCCTCTGTAGAAGTGGACATCAGAGCGAGGCTGCTTGTCCATGTCCCATAACTCAAGGACAGCATGGCGGTAAACACGGTTCTGGAAACCGTCCGGATTCAGTACGAGTTCCATGAACATTCGCGTCTTGTCTCCGATGTGTCCGATATGAACGTTCGTGAACGAGACTCCGTCTAAAGGAGCACAGTCCCCGTTATCGGTTCCCCGCAGCTTGCTAGCATCCATAGCCTCACGAAGTTTTCTGTTGATGAGACTGACACCAAGCTCAGCAAAGCCTACAGTTAGCGTGTCGTTCTCATAGTGAACATACTCATCCTCACACAGACACATAAACGGTGCACGGACGCCGAGCGAACTACACACGGACTCGGGCTCAGCTGCGAGAGGAAGTGAATCTGGCGAAATATCGCTCACATTTGTGAGCGCTGTTTCGCCAGAGTCACTTTCTCTCGCGGTGTCCACACCTACTTCAGTATCGATGAATCTTTTCATGAAGTTGTGAATGGAACGCATGGAAAATAGTGTCTGATTGAGCAGATTTGCCTGCCGCAGAGTGGTCTTCGACAGTCCCCCGGAAGAGTATATTTTCAACACGGGATTGGAAGCTTGGACTTGAAGACCAACGCTTCGGTCAAACCTCAAAAACGCGTGGTTCCCGGCGCCACTGAGCAACACTACGATGTTGTTTTTGCCTTGCAAGAGGCTGAAGATGACATTTTTGAGCGCCAAGTCCAACACATCCGGATTTCTATAGTCCTTGGTGTTGAGAAGGCTGATGGACAGAGCCGATCGAGGGGCACGTGCACGCCTATCCACACCGTGCACCCCGGACATCAGGGACGTCAGATGGACACGAGATCTCGCGTCCGTAAGGTTCCCAGCCGTGCACAATCGATCCATCACTGTCTCACGATGACGTAACACCGGAGATGAGCATATGACGCGTCCGTACGACGTCAGGTTATCTAAGAACTTATCATGCTTGTGAGAAGCGCTGCAGGCGACATCTTCCAGACGAAGACAGTAGTCAGACTCTTGCAGGAGATTTAAAAGCGACACCGCGGTCGATTCTCCTTCAGCACGTCCATTGGACGCCGCGGACGGTTTTCCTTTAACAGCTCGCGTTCGCGAGCTGTTGAAGGAAAGCCGTCCGCGTTGTCCAAGGATAAGCGTAGCTAGGCTCTCTTCCTCCTCCCACATTGTAGCCTGGTGCTTGTCCAGCGTAAGACCCACACCGCCCGCTCTGGCAACGTCAGTTAGTGTCGCAGTCAGTGCGGGGAAACGTACAGGCATTTCCCAGTCCGACAGAAACCTGAAGTAGAACACGTGGATGTGTTTCTTTGGCTTCACAAAACTGTCACTACGTCCATCGTTTTTCCTGGCGCTGTCTTTGTCTGAATCTGGTGCACTGTCTTTCTTCGAGACTGAATGTGAAAGTCCTGAGTCCCTGTTTTTCTTTGAGACTCCGGAGCAGGGTGGCGAAAACGTTCCGTCGGCAAGAACAGTCATGTCTTTCAACTCAGAGTCTTGGCACCAGACGTGCAAGTGCCTGTTGACGTCGTCTTCCTCGATAGCCCCGTGGCGAACAAACAGTCTCTCCACAAGCGTCGCCAGCTCTCTGACATCCATTACAGATATCGTGTCAGGATCGAGGCTGGTGTGAACTTTGAACGTGGTGCAGTCCCGCGAGAAACAGCTAGCCTGCCAATTATCGGCATTATTTACGCACGAGTTCACCACGCTACAGTGTACGAGTCCCTTGCGGGCTTTCCCCCTTCTGCCGCCGACAACTAGTCTTTTTAACCGTTCCATGTCGGCTTCAGTGGGGGACTTCATTCTGCACTGGCCGGATGTCGAGGCCAGCTTGGTGTGAGTGTACCGTCGTTGCCTGGAAGGTGCAGAGTTTCCCAGGTGGTCGTCTGAGATGTCTGAGAGTTTGCCGCTCAGACGACTGGCGTAAAAAGCACAGCACACCAAGCCCATCCAGAAAAGCAGCATGGTGAGCCGGCAGCCCAGGCTTTTGCTTATATGGTCTGTTCTAGCCATGACTATGTGAGTAAAATTTGAACGTCCAAATTCTGCAGTGAGGTTGAATGAGTCTGATCACGCCTTCTGGCAAAATTGTTCTGAAAAAAAAGACAAAAGACTATGTAACGTGCTGGTCTGTGATTTTGGACCTTACGTGCTGATCATGAATTTAGTGCACAAGTGATAAACGTTTGTCTACGAACGATTTTTTGGGTCCCATTATTGCCTGTGAAAAGAAAAATCCCAGAATAGAAAATCAATTCACATAAACGTAAACATGTTGAACATTTTCACAGGAAGAATATTTTTTTTTTCTTTTCTTCGTGATAAAAAGTTACATTTTATTTTCTGTTCCTGTTACGCTACAATGTAACATTGGCAAAGCAGGCTAGTAAACGGATCTACCGTGGTGCTGGATTTTATTTTATTTTTTTTCATTTTCTTTTCTTCTTTTCCTTTGTAAAGTCAGTTTTCACAATTAAGTCTTCTCAAGTCTTCTAAATGTATGATCTCACCAGTGGATTCTAGCAAGTGTTTCTCAAATTGTTTTTTACATGCTTCGGAAGAACGAAAAAAAACTGTTTAAAATTGCAGTTTTCAATTAACTCTTTTGGCTGTCGGACAGGAATCATCGCGATAAAAGCCAATACGGACAGCCAAAGAGGTAAGCAATCAATGCCACAAAAAGCGCGACCGACAGCCAAAGTGTTAAAAGCCTTTCTCCACACACACGCACACACACAAACATACACACACACACACACACACACACACACACACACACACACACACACACACTCACACACACATACACCTACACACAGACACACACAAACAGACAACAATCTACTTATTTTATATATGTAGCCACTCGACAAATAAAGCCACCAATCTAATGAGAGATCGGTTGTCGTAAGCGACCATCATTTAGCTGGCTGTAGCCACCTAAGTGATGATCTACTCTGTATTGACCGGTGAACATTTTGAACTTCAAGACTTATCTCGAGACGGGAACTGTCTGTTAAACACATTCTTCTCGCTGAAAATGGTGGTTTTGGCTGTACCAGGTCATTGTTTATTTGTGTACATTAAAAACAATTCCTTGAAGCGTTCTGTCTTTGTTTTTCTGCATCATGTTTCTTTCGTTGTTGATTATAACAACAACCACAACACCAACAACAACAATAAAACTTCTTACTGCTATGTTACGTGGTGGAGTTGTAGTCGTAGTATGATAAACACACCAGACGCACGCACGTAAGGTTCTTTTAAATAAACTTCATTCAGCTGCAATCCGTCACACGAGGCTTAAGGATGTAGACAATACTGGAGTAACAGTTCCAAAAATATTTTAATTCAGCGATGCGATCTCCACACAATGCAGTTCCAAATGTACCAACACTGACACAAAGTCTCTTCTGCAAATATCCGCACTGTCGACACAAAGTTCCTCACAAAACGTACCCCACACTGTTACGCTGTATCTCTCACAATGTACACCCTATACGGGCCACGTACCTACGATAACTGTGTGTCTCTACAACTGACAATGCAAGACAATGTATCATTGTGTTTCCCAACACCAATCTTTTATAGTGCACCAAATCCTAGAATAATCCAGGAAAATCATACAACGCAACCAATCAAAATAATCTACTTAACCGGAACTCAAAAATATTAATAAAAAACGAACTTTCTAGAAAACTACAATAGGCTATACAAATTTGGCTGCTCACTTCAGCTCCAAATCCTTGGTAAAATGACATCTCACAAAAGTATGGCAGGCAGTTCACAAACTAGTCGGAAACTTCGAGAATTACCACGATCCTTCATAGCACACAAGAAAACGGCTGACGGCTTCACGCGCACAGTAAACAACTTGTTGCTAAATGTCGCCAATATACCAACGTCACACATACGAGGTCACTAGACAGTGCGACCTTTCTAGAACGTTCTGGACTAAATTTAGTGTATCATAACAAAGTGAATTCCGCTCTGCGCGACCGAAAGAAAATATTACTTTAAAAGGTACATGAATTATAACCATGATAGCTCAAATAAATATCGGATCGTTTCCTACGATTAACACATGCATGCTCTCACAGGACAACACAACCACAATCGTAACATGCTACTACTACAATTACTTTATTATTATTGTTATAATAATAATAATAATAAGTATTATTATTATTATTATTATTACTATATTATATTATATTATTATTATTATTATTATTATTATTATTATTATTATTATTATTATCATCATCATTATTTTTTTTGTTAGTAGCGGTAGTAGTCGCTGCAGTAGTAGTAATAGTAGTGTATAACGCATTATTCCTTGCATTTTACACGCTTCATATAGTCACCTTTTTGTCCTGATTTTAAAGTTTGCATGAAATTTCACTTCACTCCAATGTACACAGGCCTCGCTGCTCTTATACCGCCGCTCAATTTGTCCACACTTATAGAAGTCGACCTCGCGAGAAGGATCAATGCACGTCCAAAACACTCTCCACTCAGACATCGCGGGCCAAAATCGATAGGGGCAGCAAGGAAGAAGAGCCACTGATTACTATAGAAGGGGAAAAATAAATGTCACAGAAAAGAAATGAACGTGTGACGGTCTGTGATTTTGGACCTTACTGCCTGACGGCCGTAAGGTCTAAAATCACAGACCAGCACACATCTGCCTTTGAAACGTGATATTCCTTCAAGGGCATTTATTGTCAGCTAATACAAATACATCACGTTTAGAAAGAAGGTGAATTTCCTTGAAACTGAACACCTCGAATAAATTTTATTGAGTGTTAAAAATGTGGATCGTTTCAAAGAACACTTAATTTTAGCAGCATTAATACGATTAATTTCATTCGATATTAATATACGCCGCAAAAAGTCTGAAAGGGGTAATATTTACGTTTGACGTGTTTCCACCTGATCTAGTTATCCCCAAATTAGATACTTTTAAAAAGCATGAAATGCCCGAGAATCGTGGGCTGTATAATCGTAGCTCCACCTTGAGAATAAAGAAGAGACATTAAAAAAAATTGCATCGAGTATTCTCAACAGTCACTAATTCCTTGTAAAGCTTCTTATTATTTACAATCTCACGTATTCTTCACGGTTTTACGTATCTTGTAATCTTTACAGTGTCGATTGCTCTTCACAGTCAACATTGCGTTCTCTTTACAGATGCGTATTCTTCACACAACTCAGGCCTGAAAGGTGAATGCCAAGCTTGCATTACATACTAACGAGCAAAAGAAATGCGACAGTTTTGGAATCATCGGAAACGATGATTCCAAAAAATGTCGCATTTGTTTTGCTCGTCAGTATATTTGTACTTCTTTCGTTATTGGATATTCCTTTGTACTCTTCACAGGCTCACGTATGCTACATTATCCCGTATTCTCACGACAAGCTTTGATTTCCAGTACAATAAACATAACAGAACGTTCATCACGAAACAATACACACGATCGTTACTTTTATCCAGTCTAAAACAATGTTCGCTCGCGGTCGACCAGTTCCCTCCTCATGCGGTCGGTGCATATTTTCTTGAGAAATCGACCAGACACTACAGACCGCGGTCATCACCCTAATATGTCATCACCAGAGGCCGCATGCACAGAGGCCGTGTAGTAAGGCCTTCCTTTCGAAGTAATGAGCTCCTTTGAAAGTAAACGCTTCATTTTCTAATGCATGGGGCGGAAGTACTGCTTACTTCAGGGGTCAGCGACTAAGTAAATCCGGTGGAATTTACTGCAGCGGGAGACCGTGACCATGAGTACATGTGCTTACGTCGGGAGTTGCCATGTGTAAAGATATGTTTTAGAGGTTTTGTATGGGTAATTCAAGGTGCTATTGTTATTGTACCACAAACAACGCTCGTGTGATTCAGTTTTCTTATGTTTGAAAACTTGATTTAGGCTTTTAAACAACAACATTAACAAAACAAATGTTTTTTTGTTGTTGTTGTTTTTTTTGTTTTTTTTAATAACGTTTAGGTGTTCTGCAAATTTGACAGAAACAGTCCGCTCAGTCTCGTATTTCAGTGATCAAAACAGCGATTTCACTTTCATGCGGCAGCGTGGACCACAGCCGACCTAGGTGTGGCATCTGACCCTGTTCTTTTCCTGCCGCAGCGGTCATCTGGCAATTAGGAATGTAACTAACTGCACGCGGCTTGCGCAAACGTAGGATTGACCCCAAATCAAACGTCCATGGCCCTCTACTTCACAAGTCACTACTACAGAGCCAGTTTCGCTCTGTGCATAGCAAGCAGCCTGATGCTAAACTTGTGAAGTAATGACTCTCAAAGTAGGCGTTTACTTTAGAAACTATGGACTACATCGCTGTGCATGCGGCCACAGATATAGCCTGGCGAACTTAAAACTTCATGCTCCAGACATTAAAGGGTTGATAATTCCCATTGTTTTCATTCCTACATCGCAACTCCAATTCTATAACGCAAACCGTACCGTGTGACCTCGCTACGAAAACCCTTGTAGCGACTAATGGCGGGCTTTTGTAACCTCTTTCTGCCGCGTGTCATGGATGCCAGTTGTGTTCTATAAAAGACCACCAAAATGTTCTAAAGTATAAAGTTACTTGGTGTTGTTCGAAACAACAAGCACACTACTGGAGATGGCAACGTCATGACAGATTTTAAATTAATTACGTCATAAATCTATTGTGTATACATGTATATTCGTTTGACGTCAGTCATGTCTGGCATGATCCAGGTCAGACTTGAAGATTTCTTCTTGATTTCTTTTACGATAATAGTAGAGGAATGAAATCAAATACCTCATTGGTAGCGGCAAAGGCTTGCTGCACGGACCTTAATAGGCCTTCGGGAGGTCAAACAAACCATTGTACAATGGTTCCTTTGACCTCCCCCAGGCCTACAAAGGTCGTGTAGCAAACTCTTGCGACCAATAACTTATATCATATTAAATCTTTTTAACCTAATTAAACAATGGTGGATAAAGGGGCGAACTTAACCCATTCATCCCTGACGCACTACAGCAGAGATGGATCGACCATGATAATTCAAGGGTAGTGCCAGATTAGCTTGGCGCCTGTTGGCGCCAAGCTAATCTGGCACTACCCTTGAATTATCATGGTCGATCCATCTCCTGCAACAGGTGCTTAGTCGTTAGATGACGCCTCCCAAATTTGGTAAATACGTGCGTCGGGCTGAATGAGTTAGTGATGACGTTTGAAGTTATAAAATAAAATACTTGTATGCTCCTTTTCTGCTTTATACGTAGAAGATTTCCATCGACGCGTTCCATGGGCAGTAGAAAATCTCTTTTGAGTGTGCCTACTCACATGGGTTGTGAAGAAAAGCACAGAAAGGTCTATTTGAGGCAAGACGGCATCGACAACCCTTGTAACGGCGAGTTTTAGCAAACAAAGCCCTGGAATTGCTCGCTTTAACGTGTTTGGCCCCAAAATCAATTCCAATCAAAATTTGAAAATATTGTGAGTTGAACTGAAAAGACGTCATTCCAGTTCGTACATGTAAGGATAGGTCGATTATGATCGTTAAAAGGTGGTGCCAGGATAACTTGAGGCATAAAGCTATTCTGGCACCACCCTCTAACTATTATGGTTGATCCGTCTCTTAACCGATACATAGTATGTTGTCAGTGCTAAATGGTTATAAACGCGAAAAGAATTTATTTTTCCCTAAACACAATTAAACGGTGTCCGCACAAAACTGCACGAACTGCCAAACACTCTTGAGTTTACATGGTCGCTTCTGTTCCAAATGAAGTATGCTTTTGAGAGAAAAAAAAAAAAAAAAAAAAAAAAAACTAATTGCAAAATATCTGCCATCACAAACAACCAAATGTGGTAAAGTCGACACTTCTCTACAAATGAATAGGCTGTGTTATTTCAAGAAATCTGGCTCTAAAATTGTCCACAACAACAAAAAAACATGTCAAATTTCAGTGCACGCCTGAGTCTACACTACCGTATATAAAGTCCTCCAAATAGATTCATACTTACCTAACAACTGCTATCCTTTAGAAAAGAAAAGAAATGTCCACTTGTAGTCAGCAACATTTTTGTACTGAACAAGCCGCTTTCCTTAGTCTCCTGTTGTTCTGCTAAATCCCTGTTTTGTACAAACACTGATGTCAGCTCGCAGTCACAGCGGCACTTCTCTGCTAAGTAGGCAAGTCTTAACTCATTCTGCCCGCGACACACCACAGCAAAATATGGCTCGACCGTGATAGTTCAAGGGTGGTGGCAGAATAGCTTGTTCATATAAGGCCTATAGGCGCCAAGCTATTCTGCCACCACCCTTGAACTATCGTGCTCGATCTGTCTTCTGAATTATAATGCAGTCCTGAGATGATAACTCCAAAATGTGGGTATTTCGTACCTCGGGCACAATGAGTTAAATCTTTTGTTCCAGCAAAGTGTGTTTTAAAAAAGACTTCCACTCGTGGTCAAAGCATTTCTTCTTCCATGAGAAGGCATGGTTCTTAAGTTCTTCTCCTTCTTTTGTTCCAAAGGAACCTTAGCAAGTACTTTAAGAATCTTCCATCGCTGGCAATTACGTCCAGTCATGTCGTCGCCATGGCACCAAGGAAATGGGATGATCACTGCGTAGCACGCTGTCTGGTACAGCGGAGATTCTGCGATTTCACTGGTTGTCTCTCTCGATCCGCTAACGCTGAACAGCGGTTGCGAATCGATGGAGGCAACCAGTTATCTCCTGCGACAGTTCCTTACCAATTCTGTGTGCAAGAGGCAAGGACTCTCATGATGGTTTCAGCCACTGCGCGGCCACATTTGGCCCTGGGCTCATGCGACAGTTCTCAGCAAGGCTCTTTCGACTACGCTGGGCATAGACTGTCATGGTTTAGTTGATGCCTGCCTGAGCCGTATGCAGCCTAGTCTGGCACAGATCTTCTTCCAGACAGGTTTATACATAGAAGACTGCATTCAATGTAGTTATTTATCATAGGGTTTAACGTCAGTCAAGCAGGCGACTAAGGCCGTCAGTAGGCGGTACCGCATTCGAGTTCATATTATAAGGCTATATTATAAGTATAGATCGATCGTGACATAATTCAAGGGTGATGTCAGAATAGCTTGCTGCCTAAAGGCACCAAGCTATTCTGGCACCACCCTTGAACTATCCTTATGGATGCGTCTCTTAGCTGTTACATTGGTTTTTTTTTTAGTTTTTTTTTATTTTTTTTTTTAATCTGCCGTTATACGAGTATATGAGGGCAAAAAGACATTCAGTGTATTCTTTGAGAAATCAAGATGTTCACTGTAATACAACGACAGTTTCGCTCTTTTCTCAGAAATTGATATACTGTCTTTTGCCATATGACGGTATTGCTAAGTTCTTCGATACCGTTAATTAAATATCAGGAACAATGTGCACTGACAAGCTGTGCACACTGGCGTCACGCAATATATGCAGACTTTACAGAAGCATAGATTCTCATGCGCCATACAACATCGTAGAAAAACAGCGCATCCGAATGCAACACGTCTCGACTGAGTTAAACCTTCCCTTGCATTCTCATGAGCCCACGAGCAGTAAGCAAGCTCCGCATTAACATCTGCCTCTTTGTCAGACCTCATCCGCAAAGTCACTTTATTATTGTTAACTCCTTGCCTGCAAGCTACTGTCGATACAGACCGGCGGAAAAGAATCGCAGTCGTCAGTAGCAGACATGGGGTTAATCAACTCCCAGCAGGTGCACAGGATCGCGAGAATCTGTGCCACTGGCTTCTTAGCCCTTATCATTCGGAATACACCAGTGTGTAAAATATGTTTGACTAAAATAGTTCAAGGGTAGTGCCAGAATAGCTTGGCGCCTTTAGGCGCCAAGCTATTCTGGCACCAACTTTGAACTAAAGCCATAGGTATATATCCTTATCTGTAAGTACTATAATTTTAGCTTGCATATGGCAGAGTACAAATTTGAAGCTTTTAGCCTCAGTATGATGTGTGTTAGCCAAATGCATTCAAGCCGATGCTTACTGTGTTTCGGTGCAAGATCTCACATGACTGCGCCTTTAGTTATGTATGTACCTCAGAACGAGAGACACGCGAGGGGCGAACTATATACATAGATTCTCATCCGCAACATGTCTGTGTTGACGTCTATGCCGCTCTGTGAAAGCAAAAGAATGTAAACCCATTTTGTGTGAAATGCGAGAATTCACTGTGATTCGATGGCAATAAGTACACGGTAT
The DNA here is from genome assembly GCA_036245525.1 of Semisulcospira habei. Classification (NCBI taxonomy): domain Eukaryota; kingdom Metazoa; phylum Mollusca; class Gastropoda; family Semisulcospiridae; genus Semisulcospira; species Semisulcospira habei. The sequence goes on from BTPG01000006.1 coordinate 137,127,229, forward strand.
GTCCAATGAATTTCATGAAACGCGAGATTTTCCTTGTAATGTAAAGAAAATCGTGTTTTTAACACACACAAAAAAAAAAAAAAAAAAAAAACACTCGCTGACATTTGCGTTCACAGAGCAGTATGCATGCCCCTTGCCTCTTACTGGTGCAGACCCTCATGTCTGCATGCCGTTAGCAGACGAAGGCCGACTCTGTACGTGCTATTCTGATCGAGGGATCCTTTGCAGTTTTAACTGAGGCTGTGAGAGCATGCTTGTGCATGCGAACTGCCTCTAACCTAGCTGGGTGAATGCCAGTGTCCCTGTCTGCAGCAGGCCCCGCAGAGTCTTGTCTGCTGCTTTTTGCACGTTTCCTGTGCCAGTATGGTGGACACAATTTTTATATGTGTGTTAAAAGCCATCAACACAAACAGCCTTGACACAAAACAAGACATTGATCGACCATGATAGTACAATGCTGGTGCCAGAATGGCTTGGCGTCTTCAGGCGCCAAGCCGTTCTGGCAACACCATTGAACTATCATGGTCGACCTGTCTTTTGAACTGTAATCTGGTCTTCAGAGGACTGTTCCTGGTGCCTCAGCCATGATAGTTCAATGGTGGTGCCAGATTAGCTTGACGCCTGAAGAGCTGTCTCCTGAACTGTAATATAGTCTTCAAAGGACAACGCTCAGATCTGGAAGTTTCCATCATAATAATATGTGTTATTTGACCATGGTGATTTGAAACACTGGAGCCATGGAAGCCTTGTTTCATAATATTTTTTTTATATTATTCATATGTCTTTATTCTTGTTGTGGTCTTAATTATACTCTTCATTGCCGTTGTTGTTGTTGTCTTTTGCTGTTGTTGATTACGATGCTGCTGCTGCTGCTGCTGCTATTGATGGTAATGGTGATGATGTTACGATTGTGGTTGTGTTATCCTGTGAGAGCGTACATGTGTTATTCGTAGGTATTGATATGATGTTTATTTGAGCTATCACGGTTACGATTCACGTGTGTTTTTTAGTAAGTTTTTCTTTTGTTCGTGAGTAGAGCCGATTTCGTTTTGTTAAGTTTAGTCCGGAGCGTGCTAGAAGGGTCGCACTGTCTGGTGGCCTCGTAAGTGTCACGTCGGTTAGGTGACATCGCAACATTTTTCGCTACTTTTTGTTTTCCTGTGCGCGTGTAGTGAGCAGCTTTTATTTTGTTTGGTGAATGTTCTCGTACCTTTTTGAGCTATCATAGATAGGGATACCATACTTTTATGTGTCTTTATTATACGCTAGAATTTAGAGCTGAAGTGAGCAGCCGTGTTTTTGTAGCCTGATATATTGTTTCTGGAAAGTTCATGTTAATGAGTTTCGGCTGCGCGTTTCGTTCTGATTGGTTGAGTTCATGATTTCCGTAGAAGATTCTAGATTTTGATAGTATATATAAGGAGGGCGCTGGGAAAGCCCGTCAGTACATTGTCTTGCTTTGTCAGTTGTAGAGATACGCAGTTTATTGCGAGAGACGCTGTGTATGAGAAACTTTGAGTCGTAGTGTGGACATAGCAAAAGAGACTTTGTATTCAGTAGTTTGTGCATTTGAGAGTGCATTATTGTGTGGATATCGCATCGCTGAATTAAATATTGTTGGAACTGTTACTCCAGTTTTGTCTACATCCTTAAGCCACGGTTGACGGATTGCAGCTGAATGAGGTCTATTTAAAAGAACTCTACGTGCGTGTGTGTCTGGTGTGTTTATCATACTTCGACTACAACTCCACCACGTAACAGATGATGATGTGTGATAACAATACCAATCATTAAATTATCGTTTTACCCAATTCTATAGTCGGCTCAAAGCGCCTCAAAATTGACTCAACCAGCATGCACGCTCACCTAAATAAAAAAAAAACACGCATTTACTCCGAACGCAACACTCTGTTGCGATGGATCAGCCACAGATGCAGTTCACAATGGAGGGGCTGGGGTGTACATTCAGTACCCAAACGGAAAATGGCAGGCAGAGGCAATACAAACAGGCCTTCACTGCACAAATTACAGAACTGAGGTGGAAGCCCTGGTCCATGCTGCAAACACCTTAGTGGCACTGCAGACCCTGATGCCCAGATTGTCTTCCTGACTGATGCCATGTCTGTTCTTGAGGCAGCAACAGCAAGCAAACTGCCACGTCTACAAGAGGCACTGCAAAACATCAAGTGCACCAGACTGGTGCTGCAGTGGATCCCTTCACACTATGGTATCTACGGCAATGAAGCAGCTGACAGAATGGCAAAAGTGGGCGCAGAGAAAGAACAAGACGAAAATGGAGTCAGCTTCACAGAGATGAAGACCATCATTAAGTCGGTGTACAGACCACCACATCGGCCCCTAGACAGTTACCATCAGTTGTCCAGACAAGAGCAGGTGACCATCTTCCGTCTGAGGACCGGGCACAACCGACTCAATTTCCACCTGCACAGACGCTTCCACCTCGTGCCATCTCCCATGTGCCCTTGTGGAGAAGCAGAGCAGACCACAGAGTTGCTGAGGGAGGAGATATGGTCGAAACCTGCCACCCTACAAGAGAAACTGTACGGGCCTGTGGGGGCGCTACAGAAGACCACAGATTTAATTTTGAGAGCCAAACTCCAAGGGTAACGGCGTTCGATAGAAGAAGAAGAACACTCTGTTGCATTTTCCCATCATGATAAGATAAGTTGCGGTTTGTATACTTGTTTGTATGTCTTTAAAAAATATATATATAAAATAAAAATTGCGTTGTAACTGTCTTTTTCTAATCGTGTTACTTTTGTTTTGGGGTTGCACTCTATACATAAACGCAGGAAATTCACATGGTGCGAAAGTCAGCTCAGCTATTGAACCTTCGGAATGTTTGATCCTCTTGTAATGTAAATTGTCAGTTTGCGCTAGTCATATTCTCCTTTCGCCTTCTCGAGTCTCTGAGGCCCGACTTGCCTGTCACTTTGTCCTGGCTGCCAGAGCTCGTGCTTATAGATTAGCTGGAAAAGCTGCTGACCGAAAAGCACGCAAGCTGAATTTCTGCCGCCTCCTCCATCCTAGGATCGCAGGCTTAAACAATCCGGCCTTGACCAGCTAAAAGAGATATTGATGGACTATGATAGTTGAAGGGTGGTGCTAGAATATCTTGGCGCCTCCAGGCGCCAAACTATTCTGACACCGCCTTTGATCAACCATAGTCGACCTATATCTTGAGCTGCAATGTAGTCTTCAAGAGGAATTTCGATTTTTAAGGGTGAGTGTCTTCAAGAAATTTGAAAAGGGTTTCCCGATGTGCAGATTTCCATCAGACCGCTGCTTTAGTGATTGTCGATGACCTGTGTACGTTGTTAATTCTCTGTCTGCATTTTAAGCTTGAGTTATACATCTGTTTCGCTGCTTGCGTATATTGGCTATACGAGGGCTGATTCAAAACGTTCGTCGCCCTTATGTGAAAGGATGGACTGACCTAGATCTTCGAAAACTAACATGCCATTTGATCTCCCCTTTAAAATATTATGTTGGAATATTGTGTCCTTCGATCCATTAGTTTTTATGCAATTCATCATGAAAATTATGAACCCGACCACAAGCCTTTTTGCCAAATTACACTGGCTTCATCACTCTTCTCTCAAGTAATGATCAATTATTGATTAAAAACTAGATTGTTGGTCCCTTTATTGTGTGCATGCATGTTTAAAGCAAGAGGCACAGATCTTCATGTGCCCCTGCACCTATTATATCTGAACCGGCAGGGGCTTGTGAGGATCTATGCCCGTTACTAAGTGCCCATCCTGCTGCCGATAGCGTGGGTGCAGCAACGGAGGATGTATCGATTATAGAATCGATCAGTACGCCTTAGCGGAGAGTGCAGACGTGAGCTGCGCTATGTCAGATACTATACTGATCAACTGAATATGGAAATAATACTGACGAGCAATAGAAATGCGATATTTTTGGAATCATTGGAAACACTGAAGTGTTTCCCGATGATTCCAAAAATGTCGCATTTCTTTTCCTTGTCGGTATACATATTATTATACTCTATGTATCAGTCGCAAAACCGTCCCCCCAAAACACACACACACACACACACACACACACACACACACACACACACACACACACACACACACACACATACACACACACACACGCACGCACGCACACACACACACACAAAACACAAAGAACAAAGACAAGTTACAGACGTCTTCGTCTTATAACAATATGTAATAACAACGCTGGATATACAAGATCGGACATAGACACGCTTTTTCCAGATGCCCAGAGCACAGCTGCATAATTACAGTTTGGCTGTTTGGGGGCGTTTTAACTCTTTCACAAGCAATAAAAGGTGAACCTTCTCGAACTGCTAAATCTATAGATCCTCATGTGCACATATAGGTGCAGGTATCCGTAAGAATCTATTCCCCTTGCGTATCCCCGCATTATATCCATGCTCCTTGGACCGAGGGGGGTGGAGGGTGGGTGGGGGGGAAGGTTGTTGTAGACAAGCTATCAGAGCTTATTATCCTCCTCCACGCCAGTGTTTCTTATCCCATTCAGCCCTGGCGCACTACAGCAGGAGATGGGTCGACCATGATAATTCAAGGGTAGTGCAAGTTTAGCTTGGCGCCTGTCGGCGCCAAGCTAATCTGGCACTACCCTTGAATTATCATGGTCGATCTCTCTCCTGCAACAGGTGTATAGTCGTTAGATGACGCCTCCAAAATTTGGAAAACACGTGCGTCAGGCTGAATGAGTTTAGTCATGTCTTCGATAATTGAGCACCAAACAGCGTGGATACAATGTGTTATTAGCAAAGAGTGGCAGATCTTCATGAGCCCCCGCATCGCGTGGATACAATGTGTTATTAGCAAAGAGTCGCAGATCTTCATGAGCCCCCGCATCGCGTGGATACAATGTGTTATTAGCAAAGAGTGGCAGATCTTCATGAGCCCCCGCATCTATGTCTCTTGCAGTTCGATCATCAGTGTTCAGATTTTAGCGGCTTCCGCACCAAATTTAACTCATTCTAAACGTCAGTGCCACAGACAGGTACGCGGAATATGAAGTTAACGTTAACCTGTTCACAGCCACCCAACTGCAAGAGGTATAGATCCTCATGAGCCCCCGCAGTTGCGGGGGCTCATGAGGATTTATGCTTCTTGTTGAAGACACTCTGCATAGTACATCCATGCTTCTTGGACGTCTGAAAGGGATCTGTGAGGTTAAATTTACAATGTTTTCAAAACACTATTTGCGTCCACTGAATTGACACATGCTATTGGAATGCGTGCAGCCGTAAATATATATATATATATATATATATATATATATATATATATATATATATATATATATATATATATATATATATATATATATATATATATATATATATATAATTTTTTAAGCCGAATGATATCCGTGTATATATAAGGCATTTCAGACGTGACATACTGATACTCGGTGGTACCGTAAGTGCAAATAAAGCTATTTTGAAGTTATGCATTGATCCGGCATGTCTGGAACGCTAACATCAATTGTGCGGCATGTCTCCAACGCTCTCTTTATTTGTGCGGCACGTCTGGAATGCTAACTTCACTTGTGCGGCAAGTCTGGAACAGTATCTTCTTTTGTGCGGCAAGTCCGGAACGCTAACTTCACTCGCGCGGCAAATCTGGCAGGCTAATTTCATTGTGCGGATTTCTCGAACGCTATCTTCATTTGTGCGGCGAGTCTGGAACGCTTACTTCAATTGCGCGGCAAGTCTGGAGCGCTAACTTCTTGTGCGGTAAGTTTTTTCTTGAACGCTATTTTCATGCAGCAAGTATGGAAATCTAATTTTATTTGTGTGGCATGTCCCGAACGCTAATTTCATTATGATGCGTCATCTCGAACGATAATTATCTTCATTTGTGCGGCAAGTCTCGAACGCTATCTTCATTTGTGCGGCAAGTGTGGAATACTAACATTCCTATCTTCATTTGCCGCGTTTCTCTATGCGGCACGTCGCTCAGGAGTTTAGCCCTTTATAAGACCGTCTGTGACACAGACCCAGTAGTAAATATACTGCATGTCTAAGGGAAATAAATTCAGGTATTCAAATCTCAGTAAAATGTGCTGCTTGGTTTGTAGCGTCCCCTGCAAACGATTACGACGATGCCAGTGCGCAAAGACCATCGGGCGTACATCGGCCGCCGTTGGCCTGTGCACAGCTGTAGTCAAAAGTTGTTCTGACATTTCAGTTCTCAAATGACAAGCTCCTATAATGACCAAATGCTCTCTCTATTTGACCAGTGTAGCGACCACACTTGTTGTCACCCTCGATCTTCTAGCGCTGAATCGCAGTAGCGACTGAATCGAGGGAGACAGCCAGTGTTCGCAGCATCCAGACGCACCTCATCCGTAACCAACCTGTAAACATTAAACAGTTGCGATATGCAGTCACAGTACCCACAAGCACCACCTGCTCATGATATAAATAGTGATCATGATCAATTTAGTGTCGTGAAATTATACAACACTCTGGTTCCCATTGACGCCGCCATGCTGATCATGTCATTTGGACTCAGTTGCGTTATTTTCAATACTCGCTTTTGTCTTCAAGCCAAAAACATAAAATGTGTGTACACAATCAACAGCTGATAAGCATGTTGACAACTCATTGTGCCCGAGATACAAAATACCCACATTTTGGGGTTATCCTCTGATGACTGCATTACAATTCAGGAGACAGATCGACCATGATAGTTCAAGGGTGGTGGCAGAATAGCTTGGCGCCTATAGGCGCCAAGCTATTCTGCCACCACGGAACTATCATGGTCGAGCCATATCTTGCTGTGGTGTGTCATGGGCAGAATGAGTTAAATCGTTCAGTGCCAGCTAACGCATACTGTGTTTCTGCTATCTATCTATCTATCTATCTATCTGTATCCCGTAGTCTAGCCGACCGTTGGGGCACCACTGATGACTTGGCAACCATCTCCCTACATTCCTCTCTGTTCTCTGCCATTCTCAGCGTATCGCCCAGCCTCAGTCCTGTCCACTCTGAGATATTGTCCTCCCATCTTTTCCTCTGTCGTCCTCTCCTTAGTCCTCCTTGCACAGTGCCTTGGAGGATTGTTTTGGCAAGCCCTGCTGAACGCGTGACATGCCCAGTTTGCGTTTTTTCACAATGGCTAATAAGTCTTCATAGGGCCCGATGGCTTGCCTGATTCTGCTTCCCACTTCCTCGTTTGTGATGTGATCTCTGTATGAAATACCAAACATCTCATTTCAGTGGCTTGTATCCTCCTTTCAATGTCTGCTGTGAGGGTCCATGACTCGCAGGCATGCAAGAACACTGAGATGACTAAAAAGCGCATCAGTCTGATCTGATCTTGGAGCAGAGTGTGATGTTTCTGTCCTTCCATATGGTCTTCAATCTTGTCAGTGCTGTTGTTGTCTGCGCAATCCTGGACAGTATTTCTGGTTTTGATACCTCATCTGTCACAATGGCTCATAAGTATTTGAATTTCTTAACTGTTTCCAGTTTTTGGCCTCCAACCATGATTTCAGTGCCAATGCCACTGGCATTAATGGTCACCATTTTGGTCTTCTCTGCACTGATTTCCATCCCATACGCAATGGCTGTACTATCCAGCTTTTCCACCAGCTGAGCTAGCTCCTTCTCTGTTCCTGCAAGGCCATCAATGTCGTCCGCAAAGCGCAAGTTCGTGGTTGTTCTGCCTCCAATACTGACAGTTCCTTCATGATCTTTCAGAGCGTTCGTCATGATTCTTTCCAGGAAGATGTTGAAAAGAGTAGGTGAGAGCAAGCAGCCTTGCCTGACTCCGACTGTAGTCCTAAACCAGTTTCCTATTTTGCCGTTGAAGCAGACTGCGCTAGTGGCCTTGTTGTAGAGGTTTGCTATTACTTTGATCAGGTTGGCATTGATGTTGTATAGCGTCATGGTGGACCAAAGGGCTGCATGCCACACCCTGTCAAACGCTTTCTTGAAATCCACAAAGACATGATAGAGGTCTTGCTGGTGCTGGAGGTACCTCTCACATAGAACTCTCAGGTTGAAGATCTGCTCAGTTGTGCTGCGCCCTGGTCTGAAGCCTGCCTGTTCCTCAGCTATGATTTCCTCTGCCTGTTCAGTAGAATCTTTAATTAACATGACGTTGCTTGGGTGGCATATAAGACTGATCGTGCGATAATTCTGGCATTGATGTAAGTTGCCTTTTTGGGGGAGAGTTATTATAAGTGATTGGGTCCATGGCGTAGGCCAATCCCCTGACTGCCAGATCTTACAGCAGATTGTTAGTAAGGCGCTTATCATGTCTTCTCCCCCTTCTTGGACTAGCTCTGCAGGGATGTTGTCTGCTCCTAGTGCCTTCCTTTTTTCAGCGACTTCACTGCAGCCTCTACGTCTTCTCGGAGGATGGGATAGTTGCCATTGTTTGTCACGGGTGGGTTGACAAGTATGCCTGGGTCCCCTGCAGCTCGGTGGTTGTACAAATCGGAGCAGTACTCTGTCCATCTCTTCAGTATGTCTTGGTCTTCCGTAAGACAGTTCCCTTCACTATCGTGAATGATCGAGGAGCGTCATTGTTTTACATTGGTCAGATCTTTCACCAGCTGGTATGCTTTTTTGCTATTATTTTGGTTCAGATTTTCTTCTACGTGTTTACACTGATCTTCAATCCACTTATTCTTTGCTTTTTTCATGCTTTTCTTGATATCCTGGTTAATTTCCCTGTATTGTTTAGCTCCTTTTACCTCTGATTTCTTTTTCTTTAATTCTCGACGCTTGTCACATAGAACAAAGATGTCAGCTATAACCCAAGGTTTCTTTGCTTGTCGGTGTTTGCCAATGATCTCACTGGCTGTTTGGGTTACAGCAGTGTTAAATGTGTCGATCAGTGTGTCCACGTCCGTGTCTTCTGCACCTAGAAGTAGCAGTGGTGCGAATTTATCTCCCATCTTTGCCTGGAAGGCTTCCGCTACCTCTGGGTCTTTCAGCTTCTCGAGGTCAAACTTGATCCTGGTGGGACCCTGCTTTGTTGACCTTCTTTAGGCGGAGTCGGAAGGTCATCATCATTAAGTCATGGTCACTTCCAATGTCTGCTCCTGGAAAACTTCTTGTCTTGGCAATGTTCACACTGGTTTGGAAGCGCCTCTTCGCCATGATGTAGTCAATTTGGTTATGGTGCTCTCCGTTCGGGTTGTGCCATATCCACCTTCTGGATGCTTTGTGTGGGCCAAACGTGTTCATCAGCTTTAGATCATTTGAGCTGGCAAATTCCAGTATCCTTAAGCCTCTGTCGTTGGTCTCTGCATTGCAGTAGCGTCCGCATGTGCCTTTCCAGTTCCTAGCAGCATCCTCTCCTATTTTGGCATTCCAGTCTCCCTGCACCACAAGAATGTCTTTCTTGGGGGTCTGGACTAGAACTTCTTGCACTTGGTCATAGAAGTCTTCTATTTCCTCATCGCCATAGTCTGTTGTTGGGGCTTAAACTTGTACAAGGGTGATATTGAATGGAGTTGCCCTCAAGCGTATGGTGATAAGCCTACTGGAGACTGGCCGACAACTCATGACAGTGTTTACGATGTCTTTGTGGACGAGAAATCCGACACCCTGTTCGTGTTTGTCTTCTCCGCCACTGTAATACAGTTTGTGGTTTTGCTGGGTTGATGTTTCCCCTAGGTTCATCGTACTTCGCACAGTCCTAGGATGGTCCAATCGTATCTGTTCATTTCGTGTGTCAGTTCCTCTACTTTTCCAGGCGGTCTTAATGTTCTGACGTTCCAGGTGCCAATGCTGATATTGTTTCTAGCACGCAGTTTTGATGGTACACCAGTAACACACTTAACACCTCTGCCCTGGCGCAAGACAGAAGGCGCGGTCCTTGTTCCGGGCGACGACCGATCCGGTATGGATTGAGGTAAGGTTGTCATTGCATGTGGTGTGTCTTGGGCAAAAGAACCTGGCGGAGCCCATCCCTCTCCAGGCTGTTAACCACAACCGAAACTCCACATAACTTGTGGCTCGCCTTGGTCCTGGACACGTGACCGATGAGACCCTGATGGGATTCCTTCGCCCTGGGTGGTGACTTCATCAAGAAAGTTCATACACCCAACCAGGTGCCGTGTCAGCACCCTAGCCTTTGGTTATCCAAAACTTAACCTGCAAGGCAGCAGGGGTCGTCTATGTCCCGTGCAGATGTGAACATCTGCCCACTGCCCACAGTGTTTCTGTAATCTTCGTTAATTAAACACCGCAACAACAAACAAACTAGCTGTCAAAGAAACGTGGATTTAAAGTGGTGTCAGCAAGGGGCATAGATCCTCATGAGCCCCTGCAACTTCGGGGGCTAATGAAGATCTATGCCTCTTGCAGTCGCGTTGCGTTTGAAAATGTTCCTTGCACTAAGCGGGTTAAGTCTGTGAGTCTGACCACTCAGTCATGATATTTGGTGAAGTTCAAATCAGTGTGTATGCGTCAGTCATGGTGGTGCATTAATTGACCTACCTCACATGATTATACCACTAAATAATATGCGCAAAAGTTCATCGCGCTATATAATAATAATAATAATAATAATAATAATAATAATAATAATTATTATTATTATTATTATTAAATACACTGTAGGCATCTATCAATAACAGGTTCAGTGACATGTCTCCTGAGAGCTGCTCTGTGATTTTGGACCTTACACCTTCTGCCTTAAGATCCAAGATCACAGACCAGCAACACAATATCTGCCATCCCAATACGCAAAGGCCATCGGGCCAACGGCGGCCGACGCCATCCATCTGCAAGAGACTATATACGAGCATAGCGGGACAGTGTTCCTACAGTATGTGCATGCGTGTTTGTAATGAAGAGGATCTTATCTGGAGTGTAGCCACAATTTACGGTATGCATGTTAGTGTTATTGTGGTTCTCAGTTAGGAGTCAAAACGTTATTTAGTTTGCTGAGCACAGCTACGGGCGAATAGCCACCCTGCTTTGAGGCACAGCTGAAGCCAATCAAGTCCCGCCAGAGGAGTATATTAATGATGATAAAAATAAGAATTAGGATAAGGATAATTATAGGAATAAATTGCAGGTGTATCTCAATGCGCACAAGGCCATCGGGCCGATGTCGGCCCGATGGCCTTGTGCGCATTGGGATGACGCCTACCCCTGTGTAAAGAAATCTGTAAGCGCCTTTAACTTCTCGGCATAAAACAGACAACTTTAAAAAGAATATAAATAATGAATTAACACATTCTACCCCAGAACCGAAATCCCCCAAATTCTGAAGTTGCCCTCTAATTATTACAATTCTAGAAACAGGTCGAGCATGATAGACAAAAGGGTGGTGCCAAAATGGCTTGGCGCCTATGGGCGCCAAACTATTCCTATGAACTACCATGCTCGAGATCCACGTCTTGCTGTGGTGTGTCGGGGCTGAATGAGTTAAACAAAATAATGGTTAACTAGAACTGAGCTTCCTGGCCTGCCGTCATTTTTGGTCTCTCGGCGTAACCAAATAAATCGATGTTCAGAGCACAGGCATGGGGCAATCGTTGATACCTGGTCACCTCTTAACACCAGTCACCAGTAGTAAATAACATCAAGGTAGGTGACACCTGAGAACCCAATATACAGTCAAGTCGCGTTGTTTAAATTGTCCTGCACAAATCTACACGAAACACGCTGAAATTTCTACTTCTAAAGATGTATTGTTTTCTTAGCCATTGAAAAAAAAATCCACCACGAAGTCGAAGGGTCTATCTTGCGTTTAGGCACCTGTAGCACTTTTGGTCTCAACCCATGGTGCGAACAACCTGGTTCATTGCCCGTAGGAGCGACATGAATGCAACCGCTTTAAAAAATAAAATTGTTGGGCAATAATTGAAGCAGATTCCTGCTACTACTCCCAGGGACACTGCAAATATAGCGTGTGCTAATTACGACTACCCGTGTTAATAATAAATAATAAAATAATAATAATAATAATAATAACGGTATTTATAATGCGCTTATCTTATAATAATTATAACTCTAAGCGCGCACTCACAACTCGCGCACGCATGCGCACGCTTTAGACAACGACTCACGTACCACAAATAGTGAAAATACATTACGACAGTCAGCGATTTATACGTCTTGCTGCAGTGTTGAAAATGTATGTAATAAAGAGGTTACGTTTACGCCTGACGATTCCCATCAACGAACAATAGCTTACACGATACTTATGTCTATGCGCTGGTTAACCGCCATGACTTCACTCTTTCGTCGCTGGGAGTCACGGTCTTTCGTCACAAAAGAAACCTCCAAGTGTCTGTAGAGAATCTACGTCTATTGCAGGAGGAGGGATCCCGCGTGAGAGACCTGGATGACCTCTTCAAGGGTCGTAGGGTCAGTCGGGAGAAAGAGATAACAAGAACTGAGCCGCCCCGGGGCCCCCGCTGGCTGTGTACGAAGATCAGTACTCGGTGATGTTCGACCTGCTGTCAACAGATGCTTAGAGTCTGCTGCAGTCGACCTTGACAGAAATAACAACAAAATTTGCGCCAGGGCCTTCAAAACTATACTATATATTCTACCGTCAAATATATTGTTACAGAAATCGGTGAGGCCAGTTAATTAACTGAACTTGACTGAGTGACTGACGGGGCAGTCACGTGACGTTTTCCTACAAGCTAGATTTATTTTCTGTGAAGTGTACTACTGAACAAGGTAAGTTAAACTTAGGTTCGAATTTTCATCTTTGCCTTGCATACTGTACAAAATATACATTGATAATGGACGGCCATTACGGGCGGGCTAGAGCATCTTACCATGTATTGGCGCCTTATAAATCTTCCTTATTATTATTATTATTATTATTATTATTATTATTATTATTATTATTATCGGGGACAGGGACAGCTATCGCCTACGGAGTAGGACCTGAACACTGATCAATTGAGGCGCACTGCAGCTGTGCCACTTAGATTTACCATGACATTTCAACGATATAGTGTAAACCCGTCTGTATGCCTGGGCTCAGTCGCGTAGCAGGGTTCCATTGTAAGCACTGATGTACTAACGTAGGTGAGTCCCAGTATAAGTACTGATGTCCCAGCTTGCAGACACAATTATTATTGAAGTCCTGATATCTAAAAGCAACATTTTAGTGGCACACAGTCATTTTCTTCTTTTTCCATGAGCCCATCCTAACAAACACAAGTTTATCGGGCCGGCGTCGGCCGCAATCGCAGACGACATCGGCCCGATGACCATCTGTGCAGCCTGTAGTGGCGTACTAGCGTCTCTATCACTTGCTATTGGGAGCCTATGGGCACTTTCAATTTTGGACAAACGGATGTAGAGACATTACACTTTTCGATTTACTGAGTGAGTGAGTGAGTGAGTTACAATAAACTTCGATATAACATAAGGACATCCAGACGTTTTCGTTGTTATGTCAGAAGTTTGCTATAAGCGAAGAAATGTGTATACAAAAAGTGTTGTCGGGATCAATGAAAAAGTGTTCTTCTTCTTCTCTTAAATTGTAACGTCCCCTGGCAAGGACAGGTGATCAGAGACGAGAAAGTGTTGTTATGTCCCACTTTTGTTATATGCGACCTAGTTATTAGCAAAGTCGACTGTATATTTATTTATTTATTATTTATTAGATGCTCAAATGTGCTACATTACAGTATATGGAACGGCCATAAATAATCTCCCGTGACACTGTCCTTGACTTCAACAGGTTCTCCTGACCCACTGCCACTAAAGATATCATGCATTGATCGTAGAGCTGCTGAAATAGCCACGACCGTTTTTTCCCGTAGGCAATAGATTGAACATTGGTAAGCAAGAAGCATAGATCCTCATCAGCCCCTACAGTTTCCGGCGGATTATGAGAATCTATGCCTCTGGTATATGCAGTGCATTTCGTTGTATTCATGTCACGTCGTGTCCGCATGTTAGTCATGCTACTGGCTGGTATTCTAACTCATTCAGCCCCGACACACCACAGCACAAATATGGATCGACCATGATAGTAGAAGGGTGGTGCCAGAATAGCTTGGCGCTTGCAGGCGCCAAGCTATTTTGTCACCACCCTTGAAATGTCATGGTCGATTTGTCTCCTGAATTGTACAAAATGTGGGGATTTCGTACCATGGACACGATGAGTTAAATATATATACTAAGTATATATAACACTATGATAGCCGCAAAAAGGTCGGTTTGTAGGATTATGTAAGACTGACCCATTTAGCCCCAAACGCACTGCAACAGGACAAGGAATGACCCTGATAATTCAAGTGTTGTGCCAGTTTAGTTTGGCGTCACCAGGCGCCAAGCTTAACTGTTGTTTCTGAAATCTTTGTTCGTTCAGCGAGTGAAAGCCAAAGCCGTGCAAAAAACATGGATGCAAATTGGCCTCAGCAAGAGGCGTAGATCCTCATGAGCCTCCGCGATCCGCAGTCGCGGGGAAGCATGAGGATCTATGTGTCTTGCAACTGGATCGTGTTTCACTTTTGCTCAAATGGGTCTTGCTTCATTATAACAATTTATTTACTCGATGCCATATTAACTTATTTAAGTGCTCTCTGGTCCAGCATTTTCACAGTGGACAAACTTATAGAATACCTCTTTCAAAGACATACATCTGACGTCATATTATTTTTAACAAATGCACGTATCAGCCATTAATGTTTCCAATGACGTTTTCGTAATTCTGACGTCCTTGTGCAGCGCATGCCAATCGCATCAAACTGTTCGTCAAACAAGTCACCTTCATAAAACGAGACAGTCCCTTGTTTGTTCCAGCATGTGTCGCCGCGTCTAAATCCAAATACATTTAGAATTTTTCCCGATGAGTCTTGACTTCAGACGTTTTTGAAGAAACGGTTCTACTTTCTCTTAGTACTGTCCTATAGTCCTCTCTCTTTCTTCCATCTTGGCATCTAGCAATACCTGATATTCGTATCGCAGGAGATGGACATGACAGTTCAAGGGTGGTACTGACCTGATGAGCTTTAATTAGCGTTTTTGCAGACGCCCAAATGAACAGGCTCTATCCTTATCCCATCATGGCTGAACCAGTTCCGGTCATTTCCAGCAGTAGTGCGTACGTGTCTCTTGAAAACACCAAGGATTTATGTCGATCCCGATCGAGGTACTAAGGTATTGTTGTGGTAACTCTGCGTCCCAACTTCCCAAGAAAAAACAAACAAACAACACACGCTCAGAAAGGACAAGTGCAACACAGTTTATTAAACTGTGCTGTATTTATCCTTTGTAAGCGAGTTTCTCTTTTATCTCTCTCTCTCTCTCTCTCTCTCTCTCTCTCTCTCTCTCTCTCTCTCTCTCTCTCTCTCTCTCTCTCTCTCTCTCTCTGCCCCACCCGGGTCTGCGCTGGGGGACTTGGGTGGGGTTAGGTATTTTTTAGTTCCCAGGGTCACCCTGGTCAGCCCCACAGGGTGGGTTTTTCTCTCTATTCTGGGGCATGTGTTTCTGTCTACCCTTTGTCCATTCACCTGTATTTGCCTTTTTAAAACTCTCCCTACTGTCTGCACTGCCTGTAGCTCTTGATATTGGATGTGTGTTGCTAAATGGTCTTAGCTTTATTTGGGCCCCATGTGTTAGGTTTATTTAATGTATTTGACCGGCTGGCGACATACATTCAATGTTCTGTTTAGTTTTTTTTTTCACAAGCAGTGCAGGCACGTCCTGAGAAAGCCTTGTTGCTGTCGGGACGTTAAGCAATGTACAATCAATCAATCTCTCTCTCTCTCTCTCTCTCTCTCTCTCTCTCTCTCTCTCTCTCTCTCTCTCTCTCTCTCTCTCTCTTTTACATACACTTGGCAGTCACCTTTTTGATCTGGATCCACCCAGTGCGCAAAGGCCATCGGACCGACGTCGGCCGCCGTTGGCCCGCGCACGGCCGTGCGCGGGCCAACGGCGGCCAACTTCAACCCGATGGCCTTTTGCGCATTGGGTAGTTCTGTCTTGATTTCTTTACGTGCGCATACATTCACGCATAGTTATTCCTACACTTCGTATCCTGCAGAGCAAGATGGATTTCGATGATGTGTTGAAAATGATTGGTGACTTCGGCAAGTACCAGAGGCGCTTCTACGTAATCGTGTCCCTGCCGGCGCTCTTCAAAGGCTTCCAGGTCATGATGGTTGTCTTCACGGCGTTCGTGCCCGAACACAGGTCAGTTTTCCACAGGTGTACTGTATAGCCCTCTATGAGTAGTACTTATTTGTAAGATGCAGGTACCACCCAGCAAGTGACGGTTTCTCGGGCCGACGTCGACCGCAGTGGGCCCGCGCACGGCTGTCGGCCCTAGGGTCTTTTGCTTGCTGGGTAATGACCTCAGCTTGATGTCACTGCCCAGGGCAATGAGTTTCGTGGGCAGTGTACAGTATATGGCTTTGAGTAGTTGAAACGAAACAAAGTTTAACACTTTGGGTGTCAGAAGTGATTTGGGTCAAGGTGATTCCTGCAGGAAGTAATCACCTCGACCAAAATCGTCAGCAACACCCAAAGGGTTAAGTGTGTCGTCTTAAAGCCTTTAGTAAGTACTGAAAATATGTTCCCCGTGGTTCTGTCTTCAAAGTCGACTGCAGGAAAGCCTTATAATGAATGAATATTATTTACTATATATCTTCACATCTTGGTGATTTTAGACAAAAAAAAAAAAAACAAACAAACAAACAAACACAAAAACAAACTCTTTAAATTTGAAACAGAATAATCAAAACTATACAAGCATTATAAAAGTTTACCTATATAGGTCTGAAATATTAATTGAACAATACATTTTTTATACTGGTATGTGACATATTGATGTTTCTTGCTAGAGCATCAATATTTATAGCATTTTGCCTGAACAAATGTGTTGTCATAGGGTATTCGAGTATTATATGAAGAACAGCTTCAAAATATTCACAAGTGAATTCTTTCGAAAATTGTCTTTCCGGGAGTTTAACTCATTCTGCCCGCGACACAACACATCAAGATATGGCTTGGCCATGATAGTTCAAAGGTGGTGGCAGAATAGCTTATCGGTGCCAAGCTATTCTGCCACCACCCTTGAACTATCATGGTCGATCTGTCTCTTAAATTGTGATGCAGTCCTCAGAGGATAACTCCAAAATATGGATATTTCGTACCTCGGGTACAATGAGTTAATCGAAAGCATCGGAATAAACCAGAAGGTGCTGCAAATGGCAGATAATTCTGTCCGTAAGGTACATTTCTCTCATGAAATGCACACATTAGACTGACTAAACTCATTTCCAAGTAAAGCTTTGTTTTGTTATAGGTAATGAATATATTACACGTGTTTCTTTCATTTGTTGGAACAGGTGTGCCATTCCTGGTTACGAAAACGACACGTATGCAATTTCAAGCGAAGAACATCGTCAGCGGGTATTAAACAACATTCCTGTCACAATGGAGGGCGATAAAATGGTATACGACAAATGTATGGTCTACGTAGACAACAGTACATTTCTTCTGACCAATGGAGGCAATGCAACTAGAGAGACAATGAAGTGTAACCGATGGGTTTACGACCAATCGGAATTTGGAGATACACTTATTACCAAGGTATGATTCATTTGACTACTCTGCGGTATAATTTATTATGATTGTACCATATTTTATGGTTGATTTTTTAAAGCTAGATTTTCATTGTAACACAATGCAAATTTTGCTTTTCACAAAAAATGAACACCCTGTCTTGTTGCATTCATAGAGCAGCTATGGTTATATACAAGGGCCACATTTATAAAGTTGGTTTTTTTCACGAGCCAAATGACTTTAACCCCTTTAACCCCACAGACGAATTTCCCAAATTCTGGTATGTTTTGGAAGTGTTACCTATCGATTGCAGGAGATGGATTGACCATGATAATTCAAAGGGAGAGCCAGATTAGCTTGGCGCCTGAAGGCGCCAAGCTAGTCTGGCACTATCCTTGAATTATCATCGTCGTTTCATCTCCTGCTGTAGGGCGTCGGGGTCAGATGGGTTAATGGACTTTGTCGGACGACTTGAAGTGTGCCAAACGCGAAAAGTAGTGGCGGATTAGCAAGCCAGCTCCGCAAACATGATCGGTGGGTGAGAGTCGGTCATGGCCACTACTGTATCTGTGTCCAGATCGGGAGTTTTAACCCTTTGACTGTCGGTAGCGTGTTTGGTCGATGTGATTCCTGCAGAAATCCCCTCGACCAAACACGCTACCGCCAGTCAAAGGGTTAACTCCTTTGACTGCTACTGACGATACCGTTTTGCGGAAAAGAGGAGTATAACTACAGGTGTCTTTTCCACCAAGGTCTATCGTCAGTTGAACCAATTGCCATACCACATGTGGTGCGTTGCTGCTGCTTATGGTGATAAAGATGGCCAGAGGTGACCATGAGTGATGGTGATAATCAATTATGGCCAACATATAAATGTACTGCCCAAGACATGTCGAGGGAAACGATCGAATGGACACCCTTGCTGGCAAGGCCGAAATCATACAAGGCATGCGGACGGGCAAATCAGACATGGTGAAAACCCTGAGAAAGCGGAGCCAAGGGTACATCCGTAGCAGAGGTGTGGAAAAGACCACGATAGACCCATAGTGATTCAGACCAATATTGGCGCAATATCGAAAGGAACTCTGACGGGTGAGGTTGAACACGAATGGACATTTCCGAGGGTAGAGATCGTAACCTGACCGAACAGAACTGTACTGACGATAACAATGAGGCCGACAGCAATTTTGTCTGTGATGACGACCATGACTACGTCAATGTCGAGGATGTTGACAATAATGACCACGATGACAATAACAGCGATATTCATTATGATGACGGTTTCGTTTAATCTGTGTGCAGTTTGATCTGGTGTGTGACGACAAGAAATACAAAGCTCATTCTAATATGATGATGATGGCTGGGTTTCTTGTTGGCTCCCTCATCGCTAGTATTATCTGTGATTGGTGCGTGAAATCGTTTTTAACTATTCATTAGTGAGTTTTCTCTTAAAACGAACGACTACCCAAACGACGAACAACGACGAACGAAGTCATGGCGGATGCCGTAAGCATTGGCAACGCTCCGAACATTTCCAAGAGGCATAGATCCTTATGAGTCCTGCGACCTCTTGGAGATGTTCGGAGTGTTGTCTATGCTTATGGTACAAGCTGGCTACAAACTGGCGTCAACAAGAGGCATAGATCCTCATGAGGATCTATACTTCTTGTACTGGGTTGGTGTTAACTCATTCAGCCTGACGGCCGTATTTCCCAAATTTTGGACACGTGCACTTTTCGTGAAATCGTCCATGTGCATTGACAGTCGTGCAGTCAGGCGTGTAAGTTTGTATTGCGCGTGCAGTTATTTTCCCAACGTCCCTTCAATTAATCTTGAGGATAGTACAATAATACTTCCCCGCCAAATTTCCAATGCCGGAGAGTTTGGCATCCAGTTTTAAGTTGGCGGACTTTCATGTATCCTTTAGTTAGTGCAATGATGCAATGATTTTTTGATTCACATTCCTGCTTGTCTTTCTACCCCACGGAACCTATAACCACCACCACCTCCCATCTCCCCCCTCCCCCCCCCACCCCCCCCCACTTCCCCCGCCCACACATACACACACACACACACACACACACACACACACACACACACACACACACACACACACACACACACACACACACACAGCTTGAGATGGCCTTAGTCGCCGGCTCGGCGTTAGACCCGAATAACTAACACACACACACACACACACACACACACACACACACTACCCCCACCCCAGTACTGAATCAATCGTTATTTACGGTAGGCGGCTGGCTATTAGCCGGGGACTCAATGGTACCTCCATTCAGTCATGCGCTTTGCAGACGTTGTATTAATTATGAGAGAGAGATGCAGGTGTTCCTGAGCTCCTGTCATATAAACATGTGTTGGGAAAAACCTTCCGCATCCTCAGCAAGCTACAGAATGTAAACAAAAAATGTAATCGCTGGCTTACCCCTTCAATGCCAGTGTACGCAGACTGTGTGTTGGAAACCTTTGTAAAAATCGACGGCAAAGATCCTCAGCCGTCAAAGGAACACGAACACAGTAAGAGGCATAGATCCTCATGAGCCCCCGCAACTGCGGGGGGCTCATGAGGATCTATACCTCTTGCAGTTGTGTTGTGTTCATTTTTTTCCCGGCCGGCTAGTTTTCATGCTTTGAGTTGTCGCCCTGGAGGTTGATACGTACCCAGCTCTTGCAAAGCCTAGAAACGACTGACTTAACATGATACATCTGAAACCAGCCATAAACACTTGTGTGTATATCAGACGCTGTAACCATACAAAGTTAACCGAATTCCTTCTGATTACGTTGTGGGGGTAACAATAGATATCACTGTTTGCATACTACCTAAGGCCGCCGTCTGACTGACCTCCACTTACGCTAAAGGGTCAGTTTCGCTATATTTAGGCGTGAATCTACCCAGCATAAACCTGCCCGGGGGATAGGGGGTGGGGGGGGGGGATGCGGGTGGGCGGGGGGAGGGGGGGGGGGATTCACGCTGAGTAGTTTCAAGTCTAAATATAACGAGGCTGACTCCTTCAGCTCCAGGTGAATGCTCAATGTCATGCGTCTTGACACGCTTTGACTTGAAAGAGTCAAGGCCACGAGAAAGCTTGCCATGTCAGAATCGGCATCTGTGAAATATGTTGTTTCGCTGCTGCTGTGTCCAATGTAACCGTTAACACATCAGTTCGATCCATGTCTTGCTGTGGTGTGTCGGGGCTGAATGAGTTACGGTCTAGTGTCGTATGACTTACCAACATAGCCATTTTGATCCTTTCCTTTTTAGGAGCACGGGTGAATTTTTGCAATCAGATCATTCTATAAGCCTGTGGCTTGTTTTGATCTGATGTAAATTGCTATATATCATTTTATGCATTTTGCAAAGCAATAAACTATTTAAACCAAATTTTACAATCTATCCGTCCTCTTTCCCCCTCCCGTCCTAACCTGTGAGGTGCAAAATTAGAGTTAGTTAGTTAGTTACGTTGTTAGGTTTGTTGGTTGATTGGTTGGTTCGTTCGTTGGTTGGTTGGTCCGTTTGTGTGTGTGTGTGTGTGTGTGTGTGTGTGTGTGTGTGTGTGTGTGTGTGTGTGTGTGTGTGCCACGTGTGTGCGTGTTCGTTGATTTTAGTGTTTGCTTTTTATGTTTTTGTTTTATGTTTGTTTGTTCGTTCATTAATATTGTTTGTGCGTGGTGTGTTCGTTTGTTTTTGTGTTTGCGTGTTTGTTCGTTTGTTTATTTGTCCTTAGTTTGTTTGATAATTCGCTTGTTCGTCCATCGTTTGTTTGCTCATTTGTGTGTTTATTCTTTTGTATGTTTATTTATTTCTCCGTTTTTCTTGTTTTTCGTTCATGATTGTGTCCTTTCTTTCCTTTGTTCGTTTTTGTTTTGTTGTTGTTGTTGTTCATTTGTTCGTTTGTTCGTGTGTTCGATTGTTCATTTGTTCGTTCTGTTTCGTTGGCTGGCTGTTTCATTAGTTGGTTGGTTGGTTGGTTAATTATGTTGGTTTAATTGTTTATGTTTCTTTGCCGATCTTTTACAGGAAAGGTCGGAAGATCATGTTTTGTTGCTGTCTGGTGACGATGATGATATCCGGCATTATAACGGCATTCCCGCCCTCCAAGGAAGCGCTACTCGCTTACCGCTTCTTAAACGGCCTAGGTCTTATGGGTGTAATGGTATCGGGCTTTGTACTGGGTAAGTATCGTTGTTGTTTTTCTTCTGTTCTTCTTCTTGTTGCTATCTGTTATTGTTCTGATAGGCATTGTCAGTCGTCGTCATAGTCGGTATCGTCTTCATGTCTTCAACAATAACCCATTTAACCCCACGGTTGAATTCCCAATTTGCAGGTGTCACCTAACGACTGTGTACCACTTGCAGGAGACAGACTGACCATGGTAATTAAAGGGTAGTGCCAGATTAGCTTGGCGCCTGAAGGCGCCAAGCTAATCTGGCACGACCCTTGAATTATCATGGTCAATCCATCTCCTGCTGTAGGGCGTTGGGGCTAAATGAGTTAATATTCATCGTCGTCCTCACAAACGATAATCAGTTAATTGGCGGAGATGTGTAGTTGTACACTATGGCAACACAATTCAGTTGTGCGGACGTGTACAGGGAAGATACTATACTGGACTTGTGCCCTGACCTAATCATTAGAGCAATACAGTTGTTACTTCCCTTTGCATGTGCGCCTTAATTTCTCCAGACGCCTAGGGGTCAGTTGCATGAGTGCGCTTAACCCTGCGCCAGTCACTAAGCAAGGTGCTCCGCGATAGCGGAGCACCTTGCTTAGTGGCTTGCGAAGGATTTACGACTCATGCAACTGGCTGCTGGTTCCTGCGCTACTGATAATAGCTCTAAAAAGTGTGAGTGGTGCCGAGACACTCGAGCATCGTTTTCAA
The DNA here is from genome assembly GCA_036245525.1 of Semisulcospira habei. Classification (NCBI taxonomy): domain Eukaryota; kingdom Metazoa; phylum Mollusca; class Gastropoda; family Semisulcospiridae; genus Semisulcospira; species Semisulcospira habei. The sequence goes on from BTPG01000006.1 coordinate 137,149,702, forward strand.
CATTTCAGTTATCATACTTCATCCGCCCTGTCGCCAGTGTGTAAGAGAGGATAATTAACCACGACAACGAACAGACAACAGTTTGTTGTTGTTTTTTGACTAATTGTTAGTCGTTGACTGATTTGACAACATGACGATATTTCGCTTACAGGTCAAATGGCTCGTAGATACAACAATCCAAACTGACAGTCTAACAAATTCAAATACGAGGTTTGAACCCTTCGGAGGTTGGTAGCGCTTTTAGTCAGTCGCGATGATTCCTAAAGGAATCATCGCGACTGACTAAAAGCGCTACCAACAGCCGAAGGCCGGTTGACCCATTCACTGCTGGTACACTAACAATTTTATCTGTGACATAAATGTACAGTTTTGACCATATTCCATCTGGTGCTTATGCAGACCACTTCGCTTATAACAGGGTTGTATATAACACAAATCGGATATAATAAGACTTTTTACCATGTCCCGAGAACACTTGTTTTTTTCTATACAGATTCCTTTGCTTACAACAAACTTCTGATATAACAACAAGAGCAGTCAGACCCACAGGCGATTTGTTAGTATGCGAAGTTTATTGTAAGTAGGTCCGACAGTGGGCGAATAACACCTCGAACCCACGCGAATGTGGGGGCTCATTAGGTACATTGCCACTTGCAATTGATTGGTTGTCGCGTTTTTTACTGAAGGGGTGAACTCGTTAATGAAATGCGCGTTAGCAGTTTGAACAATTCGCGCGCACCCTCTGATCTGTCACTTTTAGTAAGTTCAACAATAAATGGGTCTTTGTTATATGCATGCGTTCGTAAACACACGTATGAACTCATTTCAGTTTATCAGCCGGAGCCAGAGAATCGATTCCAGACAGACATCTGCTAATCAGTATTTTTGTAGGTGCATTTAACTCCTGACACTGCCGAGAGGTATCAGTCATTGCTTCTGATACTTTTAGATGAACACCACCAGACTGCTAGAGGCATAGATCCTCGTAAGCCCCCTCATGTTGCGGGGGCACATGAGGATCTATGCCTTGTCCTGGTCTGAGTTTGTATCCGTGTTACTTTCACGGGCGGAGTTATTTGGTGTTGAATTTAAGTCACGATGATAGCAGAAACACAACACGTGGCCCGGCCTCCGGCAGTGCAGACCGGTAATCACTTAAGATTTAACATTAACCCCTTCCCTGCCACGGGACGCAAATTTCGGTTTTTTTTAAAATCTTTGTTCGTTTAACGACCACAAGCTACTCACGTCCAAGGAGCATGAAAACAATCTGCTGGTCTCAGCAAGAGGCATAGGTCCTAGTGACCCCCCGCAACTGCGGGGGCTCACGAGGATCCGCTATGCCTCTTGGAGCTGAATAGCGGTCACTTGTTTTCGGCAGTGAAAGGGTTAATCCCGTTTCCGGTGTTTCCATCTTTGATCTGACTGGTGTGCCTGGTATTAACTGTGTGCTAGTCTGTGATTTGTTAACTTAGGGCGCTAGGCTGTAAGTTCCAAACTCTTACAGATCATCACAGAAAAAAAAACCCAGTGTGGGTTGCGGATTTTACGCTGAACGATGGGTGTTGACTAATTTGCGACAAACAACTGGCTGCAAAACGCAATCGGTTGTATTCAGTACCTTTTTGACAGCGGGATTTGCTAGCGTAGGAGGGCTGCTGGCATGCGTGATACAAAAATCTAGTCTTTGACCGCTCGACAGTGTCAGGCAATTTCCTGAGCATTGATGCGCGTGCACTTGTATCGCTTTAACCCTTTCAGCGCCAACACCCTACAGCAGGAGATTGATTGACCATGATAATTCAAAGGTAGTGCCAGATTAGCTTGGCGCCAAGCTAATCTGGCACTACCCTTGAATTATTATGGTCAATCCACCTCCTGCGAGGGTACATAGTCGTTAATTAACACTTCCAAAATTCGGGAAGTGCGCCCGAGGCGCTAAAAGGGTTAATCCGTCTTCACACTCATCTGTGTGAGGACGGATTAACTCATTCTACCCCAAGACCAAAATCCCCAAATTTTGAAATCGTCTTCTGAAGACTGCGTTGCAGTGCAGGACACAGATCGACCATGATAGTTCAAGGGTGATGCCAGAATAGCTTGGCGCCCATAGGCGCCAAGCTATTCTGGCATCACCCTTGAACTATCATGGTCGATCTTTATCTTGCTGCGGTGTGTCTGGGGTAGAATGAGTTAAAGCGATAACAGTGCACGCAATCGGCGTTTTTCTCAGCCAACGCTCCCGGTTTTAACATGAAGGGCCAATCCTTTTGGCAAATGTATACCTTTTCAATAGCAGTCTTTGTTAATTCGACGCCAAAGAGTCCCAGACGTCCAAGGAACATGAATCCAAAGTAGTGTCAGCTAAAAACATAGATCCTCATGAGCCCCCCCCCCCCCACCCCACCCCCACTCCCGTAACTGCGCGGAGGGGAGGGGGAGGGGGGGGGGGCTCATGCGGCTGCATGTCTCTTGATGCTGGATTTTGTTTACAATTTCTCGCCAGTGAACGATTAACCCATTCAGCCTTGACGCACTGCAGCAGGAGATGTGTCGACCATGATAGTTCAAGGGTAGTGCCAGATTAGCTTGGGGCCTGTCGGCGCCAAACTAATCTGGCACTACCCTTGAATTATCATGGTCGATCCATCTCCTGCAACTTGTGCTTAGTCGTTAGACGACGCCTCCAAAGATTTGGGAAATAAGTGCGTCGGGCTGAATGAGTTAAACTCGAAAAAAAGTGTTCAGAACATTATTAGAAAAATTTTTTAAAAATAATAAAAATTAAAAAAGTCACTACTGACTCGCACGGCTGACTGCTACGAAGACGTGAAAAACTGGATGACAGCAAACAAGCTGAAACTGAACGACGACAAAACGGAAGCCATGCTGGTAGGCACTCGCCAGAAACTCTCCCAGCTCCCTCCCTCTCTCCACCTTCAACTCGATAGCACCCCCATCTCCCTCTCTGACTCGGCCAAGAACCTCGGCGTCATCCTCGATTCCTCTCTGTCCATGACCAGCTTCGTCTCCGCCACGACCCAGGCATGCTATTTCCACCTCCGACGCATCAGTCAGATCAGAAAATACCTCACTACCGAAGCTGCCACCAAACTTGCTGTCTCTCTCATCTTATCTCGCATCGACTATTGCAACTCTCTCCTTTCCGGTCTCCCTCACTCCACCATTTTCACTCTCCAACGCGTCCAGAACAATGCTGCCCGCCTCGTCCTCAGAAAGAAAAAATCCGACCACATCACACCCCTGCTCAAACTCCTTCACTGGCTCCCCATCCCCCAACGCATCCAATGCAAAGTTCCGTCTCTCTGCTACAAATCCCTGAACAACTGCGCTCCTGCCTATCTCTCCAACTTACTTCACCCCTACACACCTTCCCGCTCCCTCCGCTCTGCCTCCGACCCTCTCCGCCTCCACATCCCTCGCACCAAACTTAACACTTTCGGCCCCCGCTCCTTCTCCGTCTACGGTCCATCCACCTGGAACACTCTCCCACTCTCTCTCCGTCAGAAACACTCTCTCTCCACCTTCCAGTCCGCCCTCAAAACCCACCTCTTTCAACAGTTTTAGCACTATATCACCACACTCCCCACCACAAGCTGACCGTTGTAATGTATTTCACTGTTTGTGGTACGTGAGTCATTGTCTAAAGCGTGCGCATGCGTGCGCGAATTGTGAGTGCGCGCTTAGAGTTATAATTATTATAAGATAAGCGCATTATAAATACCGTAATTATCAATTATTATTATTATTATTAAATCATAAAAACTAGGTCAAGCCTTTTATCTTCTGACTTTACAGCCACACTCGTTTCTTTGCAGGCGTGGAAATGATCGGAGCTAGCAAGAGAACGGTGCTGGGAGCCGCCTGGCAGATCGTGTGGCTCCTGGGGCCTTTCCTGGTCGGGGCATTGAGCTACTTCGTGCATGATTGGCAGACTCTGCAGCTCTGTGGCGCTATACCGCCGGTCGTCTTCATCGCGTACTGGTGGTACGTTTATTAACCCCATTTTAACCCATTCAGCCCTGACGCACTGCAGCAGGAGATGGGTCGACCATGATAATTCAAGGGTAGTGCCAGATTAGCTTGTCTGCACCAAGCTAATCTGGCACTGCCCTTGAATTATCATGGTCGATCCATCTCTTGCAACTCATTAGATCACGCATCCAAAATTTGGGAAATACGGCCGTCGGGCTGAATGAGTTAAGCCCACGGCCGGAGGTGTCGCCTAATGACTATGTACCAGTTGCAGGAGATGGATCTATCATTGTACTTCAAGGGTAGTGCCAGATTAGCATGGCGCCTCATGGCGCCAAGTGGCGTGGGCCTGATGACGAAGATTTCAGAAACACAGTCTGCACCCGCTGGCAGTGAAGGGGTTAATGTCACAACCGAAGCCACGTGATGATTTAGCCGAGATCGTATATTCTTTGGCATGTTATTATAAGTTTTTTTTTTTTTTTTTTTTTTTTTTTTGTCTGGCTACTTTATATTACCTCGACTAGATTGTATAATGTGCAAAGATGCGGAGTATATTTACACCCAGGATAGGGCGAAGTATACATGCTCAGGATAAGTTAGTTAGTTGGGTTTAACACCGAAGAGGCAACCTGGGCTATCTGACGGCAGACAAACTCAAAATGAGGCTTAGAGTTACCAGAATAAGCTGCATTGACAATTTTGATGGCCACATCTGAAAATCCTTTCCCAGTGCGCAATATGCCATTGGACCGACGTCGGACCGACGGCCTTTTGCGCAATGGGTTCTTATAACCGACTTTATTTATAGTTGACGCTGTCATAAGCAATTGTGCATTGGACTTGGAAATGGTGTTTTTCAGGCTGGTGCCAGAGTCTCCCCGCTGGCTGGTAACAAAAGGGCGCGTTTCGGAGGCCATGGCAACCTTAAACAAGGCCGCGCGTGTGAATGGTGTCACTTTGCCCCCGTCTGTGGAGGGAAAACTGCATGATTGCAGCTGCAATGGAGACAGCCAGAAACTTACCAGGGCATATCAAATCGTCAAATATCCCACACTTGTTATTAGGTCAATCATCATCTGGTTTAACTGGTAAGGCAAGCATCTTTTTAATTTGGAGCTAAGCCTAAGAATGATTTTCATCATACATGTGAGGCCTAATCAATCTCTGCTTGTTTACTGGCGAAACCCAGCAAATATTGCCTTCATCACTAATTAAAGGTAAAAATAACCCCTCCGCCCAAATACAACGGATGTAGATGGGATCAGAAAAAGGCAAAGAACACTTGAGGACCTGTACGTCCCCAGGATCTTTTGCGGCGTCTCGCAAAAAAACAAAACAACAACAAACAAACAAACAAAAAACAGTAGCAACAAAGCAGTAACAAAACAAATATGCAAGAAACAATATTTTTGGGGACACACTGCGTTTTATGAGATCTGTTGTTTCTGTAGGTGAGGCACCTATTGAATTTGTATAATTACTGACAAAAGCTTGTTTTGATGACCCTAGAACCTACAAAATGTCGGAATAGTATCTTTAACTCGTTCAGCCCAACGCACCACAACAAGACATGTATCGAGCATAATAGTTCAAGGGTGGTGCCAGAATAGCTTGGCTTCAATAGGCGCCAATCTATTCTGGCATCACCCTTGAACTATCATGCTTGATCTGTCTCTAGAATTGTAATACAGTCCTTCAGAGGGCAACTAAAAAATTTGATGATTTCGGTCCTCGGGCAGAATGTGTTAATCGAAAATACAGAAAAGAAAAAAATTCACACCACACGGGATTGATCAACAAGGCCTGTTACGGTCCTGAGTCTATTCAGCTTGGGCGGAAGAGCGCGCGTCAACGCCCTGTTGTCATGCGTAGAGTCCAGAGATTAACCAAAATTTATTCTCTCTTACATTGCAGGGGAGTAATCAGCATGACCTATTACGGTCTGAGCCTCAACGTGTCCAACTTGGGCGGAAGTGTGCGCACCAACTTCCTGTTGTCATGCGTAGTGGAGCTGGTGGGCTACAGCTGCGCAGTGTTGCTGCTGGACCGCCTGGGCAGGAAAAAGCTTCACACTGCATCCATGTTGGCAGCGGGTGTGGCGTGTCTTCTAACGATTGTCACTGTCACTATGGCCGGACCTGGTAAGCTGAGGGGAATAGAGGTTTTAAGCCGTTTCTGCAGTGCCAGCTGACGCAGACTGTGTTTCTGCAATCTTCGTTAATTCAAGAGCAAAAACATCCTAATTGTTCCAGGAACATGGATTCAAAGGGTCAAGGGTCACAGGGGATCAGGTAAAAAAATAGCCATATTTGGACAAACATTGTTTTTCTCAAGCTGTAGAATACTTCCAACTCATATTTGGTGCACAGTTACCCTATGTTACGGCCTTTCTATGCATGCTAATTTGGATAACTTTTCATCGGAAAGGTGAAGGATCACAAGAGTTGGGAAATAAGGTGGAAAGTGTCATCTTTTTGTAGAATCAGCATTTTGCACAGCTTTTCAACAACATCTGGCAACAACAACAAAAAACAGCTGATGATAAGATCTTTCTATGCATACTAATTTGGTTGATATACATTTTGCCTTTTGATAAGGGTGATAACACTATGTGTCGGAACAATATTTTACTATCAACCACTGAAGTCCTGTCGGGCCTTACGTCGTCTGTAGGCGATTAGAATTTTACATTACCACGCGATTACTAACGTTTTTGTACACTCATGTCTGAACATGTTTTGTTTGTCCCAGCCCTGCACTGGATCACCACACTACTAGCAATGATCGGCAAGCTAGGCGTGTCTTCGTCTTTCGCCGTCATATTCCTGTACTCTGCCGAGTTGTACCCGACCGTCATGCGAAACTTTGGTGTCGGGGGCGGCTCCGTGTTTGCACGTGTAGGCAGCATGCTGTCGCCCTATATAGCTGATCTTGTAAGTCTCATTTTATGTGTACGCTTTTTTATACTGAGTAGATGTACACACACCAAGGGGAATTACTCAGCGCTGGACAGACAATCAATTAGATCCCCTGCCCCCGCCTATCAGGCACCCAATCGCCAGCCCACAGAAAAATACGCAAGTATAGAACCAGACGATCATCTACATCCCTAAACGATTGGGTGCCTGATAGGCGGGGGCAGGGGATCTAATTGTTTGTCTGTCCAGCTCTGAGTAATTCCTCTTGGTTTGTGTACAATTCTACCAGCGCTAGTCTCACCAATCTGGTTTGTGAGTACTGAGTAGATGACAACGAGAAAAAATATTTTCAAGACAACGACTATGACGATGGTGACATCGACATCATCGTCCTTTTCATCATCATGTATTATCGTCATCAAAATCAACAACATCATCACTATTGTCGCAACCGTCATCTTCATCGTCACACGGGGAAGCTATGTTTGGATTCGAATTGGCATTCGTGTGTGTGTGTGTGAGTGTGTGTGTGTGTGTGTGTGTGTGTGTGTGTGTGTGTGTGTGTGTGCGTGTGTGCGTGCGTGCGTGTGTGTGTGTGTGTGTGTGTGTGTGTGTGTGTGTGTGTGTATGCGTGTGCGTGCGTACATGCGTAATCCCTGTTGAGGTTTGTGAGTTTGACGTTTATTATGACAACTTTCTGAATTTCCTAGGCACACATCCTCCACCATCTTCAGACAGTAACAGTGGCGTAGGAACCGGGGGTTAGGGGTTAGGGGGATGGGAGTTGGAGGAGGTATAGCGGGGGAGGGGGGGGGGGCATGGTCCTCCTCCAATAAAAAAAGGTTGAGGGTTAAGGGAGGCCACCCCACCCCACCCTCCGCCCACTCCGCAATATTTTATCTCATTCGAGACGTGCCGCCTCAGGATAAGCGGCTTATGCCGCGTATCCGGAGGCGACACGTCTCCAATGAATTAAGAAAATAAAAATTTGAAGAGGACATCTCTCCCTCTCTCTCGCCTAACCTCTTTTGTGTGTGTGTGTGGGGGGGGGGGGGGGGGGAAGAAATTATCAAAGTTATACATTTGTAGGATATAGCACAGTCAGGGGAGAGAATGTGCATGATCGACCAGTGATCATAGATCTACTGTGGCCAAAGCACACAAAAAAAAAGAGATAGGAAAGAGGGGGCGCGCTAAGAGAGTGACCGAAAGCAATGCATATGGAAGCCCCCCCGAAGGGGGCGTATCACATATCCACTGTTCCAGCCACTCAGGGGGTCCAGATATTTAGCCGGTGTGGACAGCTGTTTTGGTCTTGGCGACCTTTTCAACACACCATCGGCAATACTGGAGGAGGCAGGAAAATTCTGCCTACCTGCAATGACAACCACATTTTACTGTGGTGTCTGCAGCGGCATACATTCCATGTCACCACCTAGAGTTAAATTTCCATGCACCCACCAAAAGGGTGGAAGGGGTTGCAGTCGATATTGTAGTGATAAATGAAAAGAAAAGGGGAGACTGCCAGTGCTAATAGTTTAGGAAGGTTACAAAGTAAAGTAGGATATAGCACTGTCAGGGGAGAGAAATGTGCATGATCGACCAGTGATCATAGATCTACTGTGGCCAAAGCACACAAAAAAAAGAGATAGGAAAGAGGGGGCGCTAAGAGAGTGACCGAAAGCAATGCATATGGAAGCCCCCCCCCCCCCCCCTATCTCTTTTTTTGTGTGCTTTGGCCACAGTAGATCTATAATCACTGGTCGACCATGCACATTTCTCTCCCCTGACAGTGCTATATCCTACTTTACTTTGTAACCTTCCTAAAATATTAGCACTGGCAGTCTCCCCTTTTCCTTTCATTTATACATTTGTATTTGTGATTTGAAAAACAGGAAATTTCTGGTGACGAAATATCACATGTTTTTGGTTGCTATAATTATGTTTGTTTTTACCCACAAGGTCGGACTGCTCTGTTTCTTCCCCTCCCTCACCCCTTACCATCGTCTTTCTTTCATATTTTGAAGTCGTCGAATAGCTCTGTTCTACCCATACCACCTCCTCCATCCGTTGCTTTAATTCTTGGAGGCAGTAAAATGGCATGTCATGGCCACCCACACTCCACCCCCACCAATGAAAATATCTTCCTGCGCCACTGAGTAAAGATCCTTCGGTCGACGACGAATTTATTTGGCCCGCGTCCAGCCAAAACCAAATTCACATGTTTTGCTTACTACGAGATCCACTGTCCTATGAAGGCAAAAGACAGCATGTCCAGTTTGTGAAAAGCGATATTTTCACTGTAAGATCTCGATTTTCACAAAAATGGACTTCCTGTCTTTAGCTTTACAATGGCAGACAGTGCATGTCACGATAGATGGGTCAAACGTAGACTTTGATTTGTGATACGCCTTGAGCAGTTGGCTGGCGCTGGGTAGTGATTGAGCTTGCTTGTTTTTTTTTCTACGGAAATCGAGAGACAGAGAGAGATAGAAACTTTTCAAAAAGTTTTAACAGTCACCCGACCGTCTGTCTGTCTGCGTCTCTGTCTGTGTCTCTGTCTGTGTCTCTGTCTCTCTGTCTCTGTCTGTCACCCCACCCGGGTCTGCCCTGGGGGACTTGGGTGGGGTTAACTACTTTTTAGTTCCCAGGGTCACCCTGGTCATCCCCACAGGGTGGGTTTCCCTTCTACTTTGGGGCATGTGTTTCTGTCTACCCTTGGTCCATTCACCTGTATTTTCCTTTTTTTAAACTCTCCTTACTGTCTGCGCTGCCTGTAGCTCTTGATATTGGATGTGTGTTGCTAAATGGTCTTAGCTTTATTTAACCCAGATGTCGTAGGTTTATTTAGGGTATTGGACCGCCTAGAGACATACATTCAATATTCTGTTTATTTTATTTTTTTATTATTTTATTTTTCTCAAGCAGTGCAGGCACGTCCTGAGAAAGCCTTGTTGCTGTCGGGACGTTAAGCAATGTACAATCAATCAATCAATCTCTGTCTGTCTGTCTCTCTATCTATCTCTGTCTGTCTGTCTGTCTGTCTGTATGTTTGTCTGTCTGTCGGTCTCTCTCTCTCTCTCTCTCTCTCTCTCTCTCTCTCTCTCTCTCTCTCTCTCTCTCTCTCTCTCTCTTTCTTTCAAATGATGTTTGCAGATATAGGTTCGCTTGTTATCTGTTTTATGTTGCAGATAATAGCAACGGCATGTTTGTAGAAAAGACAATTTATATTCTGTCAAAATAATTTACCCTTGATAAATAAAGCTTTACTATCATCATCTCTATCTGTTTTTTCTCTGTCTGCTTCTCTCTCTGTCTCTGTCTCTCTCTGTCTCTCTCTCTCTCTCTCTCTCTCTCTCTCTCTCTCTCTCTCTCTCTCTCTCTCTCTCTCTCTCTCTCTCTCTCTCTCTCTCTCTCTCTTAGATTTTGAGATTACTCACGCAGCTGCAGTATGGAGAAATGCACCATCAATGCATTATCTCACGGACATATCCCGTTGAGTCTTATAATCTCTTCAACTATTGATCACTTGAAGAGCCTGGCGCATATCTGTGAGGAATTAGTACTCACTCCGTCTATAAATATAAATGGTACAAGTTAGGCGCGCAAGAGACGTAGATTCTCAAAGCCTCTGCATCGCAGGGGCTCATGAGAATCTACACCTCTTGTAGATGTAAAGGGCTGGCAAAAGGATCAAAAAGGAGGGGGTGGCTCATTTTTTTCCAGTCGTTTGTCTTGTGTCAGTTGTAGAAATGAAATGCGGGAACCCGGCGCGCGCGTATAGATCCAGTATTTAGCGCTGTCGAGATTTTTAAATGAATGAGTAAAAATAAAACATATCACGAGATCACTGGACTTCATTTAAAAAAAAATCTGTAGTGGAAGATGGGAAGGCGAAAGAAGAAATGAAAGGACTAAAAAGTTCGGAAAAATAAATTGGGGTACAAACCTGGGACACAGGTCCTTCTATTCATTTTCAAGGACAGGACGAAGTTTTCGTGAACCCGTTTGGAAGGCCGACTCCCCCCCCCCCCCCCCTATCCCACACCACCCTCTCCCAACCCTCACCCCTCCCACCACCACCCTTCCCTTCTCCTCTTTGCCCCCAGTTGCAAAAGGTCTTTGGGTCCACAGCGGTCGTCGCGGGTCAGCGGACATTTGCTTACTAGGCAATACTAGATTACTATCATATTTAATATGTTGTGTGCAGGCAATATACTTTGAGGGCGCGTTCAGTCAAGCTATACCGCTGATCGTGTTTGGCGCCCTGGCGGTGGCGGCGGGGTCGTCTTCCCTATTTCTGCCAGAAACACTTCACCGCAGATTGCCGGAAACGCTGGAGGATGCAGCCAACTTTGGCAAGTAAGGAAACTCTTCTAATTCAACTTTTTGCATGTATCCAATTCATTAACTCATTGGGCCCGAGGTACGAAATACCCACATTTTGGAGTTATCCTCTGAGGACTGCATTACAATTCAGGAGAGAGATTGACCATGATAGTTCAAGGGTGGTGGCAGAATAGCATGGCGCCTATAGACGCAAATCTATTCTGCCATCACCCTTAAACTATCATGGTCATGCCATAACTTGCTGTAGTGTGTCGCGAGCAGAATGAGTTAACAATTCCTAAATATATTTAGGAGAATTAGTGAATTGGAGTTAGGAAGAAAGAGGATGTTAAAGATATGAGTCGCTAACCTTTCCAACGACAGCTTCTTGAGATGGAACGACCATGCTAGGTCGATGATAGTGCCTTATGCAGTAAACTCGGATATAACAAATCGCCGGGGAACCCAATTTTGTTTTCTTAGTGTCCTCTGGAGTTTCCCTATATCCGAAGTTTACCGCATTATCAGTCTCTTTATCACCACTGCTGCTGCTACTGATAAAGGTTGTTTGACATCGGAGCGCACAACGCTTGTCGCATCACCCTCGCAAAGAACCATCCCTCCCCGCAACAATCCCAGAACAAACAACACTCACTGCCAGCTGGCCTAATACGATTTACTTACAACACTCACTGCCAGCTGGCCTAACACGATTTCCTTACAACACTCACTGCCAGCTGGCCTAACACGATTTCCTTACAACACTCACTGCCAGCTGGCCTAACACGATTTCCTTACAACTCTCACTGTCAGCTGGCCTAACACGATTTCCTTACAACACTCACTGCCAGCTGGCCTAACACGATTTCCTTACAACACTCACTGCCAGCTGGCCTAACACGATTTCCTTACAAGACTCACTGCCAGCTGGCCTAACACGATTTCCTTACAACACTCACTGCCAGCTGGCCTAACACGATTGACTTTCAAGACACTCGAACAATGTGTCAGTTGTGCTGTACAGTCGTAAAAACTCAGAAACTTTCTGAAACGACTCATTTCACATCTCTAAATGTGCCCCAGGTATAGTAACTCATTCTACCCCAACACCGAAATCCTTAAATTTTGCCGTTGTCCTCTGAAGACTGCAGTGCAGTGCAGGACACGGATCGACCATGATAGTTCAAGGGTGATGCCAGAATAGCTTGGCGCCCACAGGCGCCAAGCTATTAATAATAATAATAATAATGAGTATTTATATAGCGCTTAATCTTACTCAAAAGCTCTAAGCGCTTTACAATCTGTACACAAAAATAAAAATACAATGACATATGCACATAACAAACAAAGCACAATGCCCGAACACACCACTTTTACAATAAACTAAACAACAATACATACATAATAATTTATATTCTAATTAACATTTAGTCTAAACAAGGAGGATTGCAGAACTACAACTAAGGCATCAAACACTGGCAGTTATTCAAAGTAAAGCTTGAAGAGGTGAGTTTTCAAAGACCTCTTGAAGTCAGAGACAGACTCACTGTTTCTGACCTCAAGAGGAAGTGTATTCCATAACACTGGGGCTTGATAAACAAAAGTGCGCTGACCAAATGTTTTAGTTTGGACAGAAGGTACACACAACTTCCGTTTATCAGAAGAGGAGCGGAGCTCACGAGAAGGTGTATACACATGAAGCAAAGAAGACAAGTATTCTGGGCTGGTGCCTGAAAGGCAGTTAAAACAGATTGACATAACTTTGTATTGAATACGTGAGGACACAGGTAGCCAGTGAAGGGACTTCAAGATGGGTGTGACATGCTCAGTCCTACGGACTCTCACAACAAGCCGGGCTGCATTGTTCTGAATTTTTTGGAGGCGATCAATGAGATACTGAGGGCAGCCACAAAGCAAAGAGTTACAATAATCTAGCTTGGACAGCACAAATGCACAAACTAGTGTTTTAGTGGCTTCCACGGTCAGCAGGTGACGAACTGAACTAATACGACGAAGTTCCAGATAAGCGGATCTACACACTGCACTGACATGCTGTGACATAGATAACTCGCTGTCAAGTGTAACACCCAGGTTTCTCACACTCGCAGAGAAGCCAATGAGTGTTCCATCCACAGACAATGATGATGGTAAAGGAAGGGACGAAGATAATCTTGGATTAGCTACCAACATTGCTTCAGTTTTGCCATCATTTAACATCAGTTTGTTGGTGGTCATCCATGATTTGACATGGTCAATGCACTGGCTTATACTTTGGACAGCATTCACAGCTCGCTCGACAGTATCACTTTTGTACATCTGCGTATCATCTGCAAATGCATGATGGGAAATGGAGCGACTACAAATCAGGTCGGACAGGGGCTGAACATACAGTAAGAACAATACAGGTCCTAGGACCGAGCCCTGGGGTACACCAAACCGAAGAGGTGATGGCTCAGAACGACAGCCGTCGACAGAAACAATCTGGGATCGTTCAGTCAGGTATGAACTAAACCATGCCAAGACTGTGCCTTCAATGCCAAATACAGATTGAAGACGGCACAGCAAAATTTCATGGTCAATAGTGTCGATCGCACTGGACAGGTCCAGCAAAGCAAGGACTGTGATCTTACGCTCGTCCAAAGCACAAAGCAGGTCATTGAATATCTTCAGCAAAGCTGTTTCAGTGCTACGATGGGGACGATATGCAGACTGGAATACACTGAACAGACTATTAGAGTTGACATGCTTTAAAGTTTGAACAAGGACAATTTTCTCAAGAATCTTTGATAGAAATGTAAGATTGGAAACTGGGCGATAGTTTTTCAGTACATTTGGGTCTAAAGATGGTTTCTTCAATAGGGGTTTCACAAGTGCAGTCTTGAAGCTTTCAGGAAAAATACCAGTGGAGAGAGAGTTGTTGATGACTTGTGTAATGGCAGGCAACACTTCATCCAGGCACTCGTACAACAAGGGAGTGGGTATGGGGTCTAACTCACAAGTTTTGGGGGCAGTGTTTGTGATCACTTTTCTGACCTCATCCTCTAGCACAGGTTCGAAGGCTGAGAGAGGTTCTCCACTAAAGCGTTTTTCGGTGAACAAAACTGAAGTGGGCATGAGATCCAGATAATCACGAATTTCGCGGACCTTATCAACGAAGTAATCTGCAAAAAGCTGAGGCAGCTGGCACGGGGAAAATGTAGTGGGAAGAGGTGATGGAGTCTTCTTCACCATAAGCTTATTGGTCACATTATACAATTCTTTGCTTGTTTTGCACTCACTGATCTTCCTGTTCCGGGGAAGGCTTTTGAGCCAGAGACTAGGACAAGGACAGTCTGATATAAAACCTACGACCCGAGGACCTCGATGCCATCGTCCCAGCTTGCTAGGCCATGGCAGATGAACCAAGGGTTTAAAGGGTGGGGCCAGTACTGCGCACACTGCACTCCACCAAAAAGCTCCACCGCGCAGGCTTTAGGAAACGTCCACGGACCATGACACTGACCATTCCAAGTCCTGTAGCGACGGGCGAGGGGCGAAACGGCAGGTGAAAGATGTCACTGGAAGCCACAGTCTCAAACCTGCATGCAGGCGGTTCAGGATATTGGTCGCCTGATGTTGACCTGGGGATGACAACATCACTCGGCACACCCTGAACGACCAAGCAGCCTTCTCTAGGGACAGCACTGCTTGCTCCACACGGAGAGGGGCCTAGAAAAGGTGGCCTAACCAAAGCTCGTCCCCTCGCAACCCCAGTTGGCTAGCCGCGGTCAACGGGCATCTTCTCCTGCGGTCAAAAAACAAGAAAGAATAACGGATCCACTCTCATCACGACCACGACCGGACTCAACGTAGCATGCTGGAACGTCCGAACCATGCTCGACAAAGCAGACAGCGGACGCCCTGAACGTCGCTCCGCCCTCATTGCCCATGAATTGCGGAGGTTAAACATCGACATCGCCGCGCTCAGCGAAGTACGCCTTCCGGACGAAGGCAGCCTCCAAGAACTTGGTGCTGGGTACACACTCTACTGGTCAGGCAGGCCTGCATCAGAAAGACGGCTCTCAGGCGTGGGTTTCATGGTCAAGACATCCATTGCGACTAAGCTGGAAAACCTACCAACGGGCCACTCAGACCGCATCATGTCCATGCGCCTCCCACTGAGACACCAGCAACACATCACCCTTCTCAGTGTGTACTCCCCAACCCTCCTGGCAGAGCCTGCTGAAAAGGACAAATTTTACACTGACCTGCGCAGCCTCCTACAGAGTACCCCTGCAGACGACAAAGTCATCATCCTTGGCGACTTCAACGCCAGAGTGGGCCAGGACTCTGAAGCCTGGAAAGGAGTCCTCGGCAAGCATGGCGTGGGGAACTGCAATGACAATGGCCGCCTACTGTTGGAGTTCTGTGCGGAGCAGCAACTGGTCATCACCAACACTACTTTTCAGCAAAAGGACAGTCGAAAGACCACCTGGATGCATCCTCGCTCCAAACACTGGCACCTTATCGACTATGTCCTAGTGCGTCAGAGGGACCGCAGTGACGTCCTCCTCACCAGAGTGATGCCCAGCGCAGAGTGCCACACTGACCACCGCCTTGTCCGCTGCAAACTCAGGCTCCACTTCAGGCCAAAGCCCAAGAAATGGGGGCCCCCCAAGAAAAAGCTTGATGTTGCCAGCCTTCAGCGTGACGATGTGAAAGCCGCCTTTCAGACAGATTTACAGCGCAGGCTCAAAGACACAGCGGACCCAGTAGACTCCTCCCCTGAAACACTTTGGGAACAACTGAAAACTGCTATTACAAAATCCTCTGCAGAAGTCTTGGGTTTCGCCAGAAAGAAGAACAAAGACTGGTTTGACGAAAACGATGTAGAGATCCAGGAACACCTAGCAAAAAAAGAGCCGCCCATCAGGCCCACCTAGCCCAGCCTTCCTGCCCTGTGAAGAAGTCTGCCTTCCGCCTCGTCTGCAGCAGTCTCCAGCGCAAGCTCAGAGATCTCCAGAATGAGTGGTGGACCAGACTTGCACAGAGGACCCAGCTTTGTGCTGACATTGGTGACTACAGGGGCTTCTACGAAGCACTGAAAGCAGTGTATGGCCCCAGGCACCTGGTACAAAGTCCCCTGCGAAGCGCGAATGGCCAGGCACTCCTCACAGATAATACCTCCATCTTGAACCGCTGGTCGAAATACTTTCAGAGCCTCTTCAGCGCTGAGCGCACTGTTCAAGAAGCAGTCGTCATACAAATCCCACACCTCCCAGTAAAGGTTGAATTGGACGAACCGCCCACCGCTGAAGAGACCCTCACAGCCATCCACCAGCTCAAGAGTGGCAAAGCAGCAGGCATTGATGGAATACCGCCAGAGATCTGGAAACATGGAGGCACAGCACTGCACAACAAGCTCCATGACCTCTTTCTCTGCTGCTGGGAGGAAGGAACACTACCAAAAGATCTCCGTGATGCAGTCGTTATCACCCTGTACAAGAACAAAGGCGAGAAGTCTGACTGTTCCAACTATCGGGGAATTACCCTGCTGTCCACTGCTGGGAAAATCCTTGCAAGGCTGCTCCTGAATCGGCTGGTATCTGCCATCGCTGAAGACCAACTCCCAGAGGGCCAGTGTGGCTTCAGAGCAAACAGGAGCACCACCGATATGGTCTTTGTGCTGAGACAGCTACAGGAGAAGTGCCGCGAGCAGAACAAAGGGCTGTACGTAACATTTGTCGACCTAACAAAAGCGTTCGACACTGTGAGCAGGCAAGGCATGTGGCAGATCCTGGAGCGACTTGGCTGTCCCCCAATGTTCCTCAACATGATTGTCCAGCTACACGAGGACCAGCAAGGCCAGGTCAGACTCAACAATGACCTCTCAGAACCATTCCCTATTCTCAACGGCGTAAAGCAGGGCTGCGTGCTGGCACCGACCCTCTTCACCATCTTTTTTAGCATGATGTTGAAGCAGGCCACAGTGGACCTTGATGATGACGATGCAGTGTACATCAGGTATCGTCTCGATGGCAGCCTGTTCAACCTCAGACGACTGCAGGCCCACACGAAAACCATAGACCAACTGATTCGTGAGCTGCTTTTTGCTGATGATGCTGCCCTTGTTGCACACACAGAGAGAGCCCTGCAGCGCATCACGTCTTGCTTCGCAGATGCTGCCCAGCTCTTTGGACTCGAGGTCAGTCTGAAAAAGACAGAGGTCCTCCATCAGCCGGCACCCAAGACAGTGTATCGCCCTCCTCACATCACCATTGGCGAGTCTGAACTAAAGTCAGTGCACCAGTTTACTTACCTTGGCTGCATTATCACGTCGGACGCCAAGCTGGACAAGGAGCTTGACAGCAGGCTGGCAAAAGCGAACAGCGCTTTCGGGCGACTTTTCAAGCGGGTGTGGCACAATCAACAGCTGAAAACAGGCACCAAGATCAGCGTGTACAGAGCTGTGGTCCTCACCACCCTGCTGTATGGTTCCGAGTCCTGGGCCATCTACCGCAGCCAACTACGACTCCTCGAACGCTTCCACCAGCGCTGCCTGCGTACCATCCTGGGCATTCACTGGAGTGCCTATGTCACCAACGTCGAGGTCCTTGAACAGGCTGAAACTGTGAGCATCGAGGCTTTGCTGCTGCGGACACAGCTCCGCTGGGCGGGGCATGTCTCCAGGATGGAGGATCATCGCCTACCAAAGATCACCCTGTTCGGCGAGCTTGCTACTGGACACCGTGACAGAGGGGCACCAAAGAAGAGATACAAAGACTGTCTCAAGAAGTCACTTAGTGCCTGCCAAATCGACCACCACCAGTGGTCTTCGCTTGCTGCGGACCGTGACACCTGGCGCTCCACCATTTACAAGGCAGCTGTCTCCTTTGAGGACTCTCACAGAGCTAGCCTTAAGGACAAGCGGCTCAGGAGAAAAAACAGAGATGCCGCAGCTCAGAACCCCGGCCATACCTTCCCCTGCAGCCACTGCGGTCGAACCTGCCTGTCTCGGATTGGCCTCCGCAGCCACGAACAAGCCTGCAGACGTCGTGGGCAACTTCTATAAAATCTTCGTTCGCGAAGTCAAGCCAAGAGAGAGAGAGAGAGAGAGAGAGAGAGAGAGAGATCTTCCTGTTGTAAAACGAAGATTTTGCTCCATGAACAATCTCATTTACATGCTTCTTAGAACATGTGTATATCTGCTTGTGAACAGTCAATCTAGTTGAGCACCACATTCTCTCAGCTTGGCGCCGCATCTGCTTAGCCGAACGCAGCTCTTTGCTCACAAACCTATACCACGGCTGATTCTATGAGCTGACTTTTTACGCTTTGAAGATGGTGCATGATTGTCTAAGACAGTGCGTAAACATGAATCAAACTCCTCGGCACTAGGACTAGGATGGTGAGACAGTGACTGAACGAGGTCAGCCTTGAAGGCTAGTCTGTCAATGGCACGAACATTGCGCACTATGGTAAGCATAGGCACTGGAGGTGGGACTATGGCCATCAAATGACTGATCACACAGTAATGGTCTGAACATATTGCATCAGAAACCTGTGCTGAGCACAAGATATCATCGTCACATCTATGAAGAATCCAGTCAATAGTATGCCCTTGTCTATGAGTTGGTTTGTCGACAACTTGTGAAAGACTGAACATGTGTAAAATGTCCATGAGTGCAGAGGTGGTGTGGTGCTTCTGATTGTCAAAGTGGATGTTAAAGTCACCAAGGACTATCAGACTGCCAGCAAGAGAATTACAGTGATAGAGAAGATCATGAAATTGATCAACAAACATTGAATCAGTTAATTTGTTCTTGCGGTTTGGCGGGGGTCTGTAGAGGCATAGAAAATGAACAGTTTTCTGAGTTAAAGCTAGAGTAAACTGTACAAGCTCAAAAGACTCATGGGAGAAACTAAAAGACGTTGAGAATGATGCAAAAGGCTGCAGTGCTTCATGGAGGACGACTGCAATACCACCCCCACGAGAATGTCTATTCTGGCATCACCCTTGAACTATCATGGTCGAACCTCATCTTCCTCTGGTGTGTCTGGGGTAGAATGAGTTAAGTACAGAATGATTCATATTCACATAAATTAGTAAGTTGTCCAAATGTTCAAACCTGAAACAGCCCAGGCACAAATAAAGTCTACATGCTTGACCTCGATACTGAAATTTGGCCGTTTCCTGTCGGGACTCTGTTAGAGTATTGAAAATGACTTGTTCTTGGCTTTTTACTATTGTTTTACGACTGTACAGTAACGTCAACAAAATACCCCATTAGGTCAATTGGCACTAAATAACATATGTCTTAAAGTGGTGCAAAAAAGTGTCTCCCTACGGAGATATTCAGGAAAACGCCGTGCGCTCCGATGTCAAACGATCCATACCAATCAAAGTGGTACAGTTCAGTGGTCATGCTTCATGTGGGGGCACATGAGGATCTGTCTTTTGGAGTTGAGTGGTTGTTTTTCCCTGTGTGCCCAAGAACCGATGTTGATGTTGAAATATATAAAAAAAAACATCAGCCTTGTGCCCAAACGACTCTCGTGCCTATCTCGACGGCAGTCGGCCCAATGATCGTTTGTCCACTGGGATCCTACTCATGGTCGTTTTAGCCGTGGACCTCTATCTCTCCTGGAAATCTGACCATACACCTATAACCCAATGCTTAAAAGGTCAAGTGTTGTTATAAGCGAAGTAATATATGCTGAAAATTTGCTAATGGGACCTTTAAAAAAGTGTTGCTATATACTACGTTTATTACATCTGACTATGTTAAAAGCAGAGTAGACTGTACTTTAAACAATAAAGGTAGGAATAGGCCATCGCTGCTCTTCAGACCAACCCCCTGTGCATGTAGCCACATATCCAGTTTAATTTAATCCCTTGTGAATGCAGCCAGCGGGACTGTAAAGAGTACTGGCGGCCGCATGCGCAATGGGTGTTAAATGCATGTTTATATTTTGTCTTTTCACCAGAAAGGCGAGACAAGATGGCATCACTGAACTGGACATGCTGGCACAATTGGACCCTGAAGAAGACAAGCAGGGCCGTTTTAGCGAGAAAAACACGAACAGAAACGAACTGTCAGCCGTACTGATACCAACCAAACCAACCTTAAATGGCCTCTACGAGACAAATAACAATGCATAGATATGTTGTCTACCGTATTTTAAAAATACGGTAGACTTTGAAATGGGGCGTGGTCGAAGCGCATTTGGGATCATGCACATGACGTTTTTGGCGTGCGGGGCAGAAATTCTGGCAAAAATGACGTCACGTCTAGCTACGCAAACCTTGCTAGATAACGTCTTTTTGGTGCCAAACGCCGTATGTGTGTGTGTGTGTGTGTGTGTGTGTGTGTGTGTGTGTGTGTGTGTGTGTGTGTGTGTGTGTGTGTGTGTGTGTGTTTTGTGTGTGTGTGTGTGTGTGTGTGTGTGTGTGTGTGTGTGTGTGTGTGTGTGTGTGTGTGTGTTGTGTGTGTGTATGTGACAGTGACTAGAGCCCGCGTTTGAAGACGGACACGTTTGAAATTTTAGGATATTGTCCCTAAATAATGATCTCGGGACCTTTTTTTCGACTTTTTTTAATTAAGATACTCATTGGCGAGAAAATGGCCGTTTCACAAAAATCGGTTGATCCACACACTGGAGTTTGTAATTTTTCTTATTTTTACTGGGTATTTTCTTATAGCTAGATAAAAGGGAGATATTGAATGAGTTCGTTAACCAGCATTGTACCTCTAGAACTTTTTGAGTGATAATTAAATATGTTTTAAAAAATAATATTTAACGTTATTGAGATTAATTTCACGAATTATATGATTTAATCCTAAAACAATTGAATCTGTTTTCCCCCCAAAAAAAACCCAAAAACAACAACAAAAACAAATTATAATTTATGTTTATCACTCCTCCCTCGCCTAAACACCACAAAAACAAAAACAACAAACAATCTTCTCATTAATAATCGAGTAATTTTTCGTAATAAGGTATTCACATAAGCCTACTGTTTGTCTCGGCTGTCGCGCACCAGTAGCCGGACTTGGCTAGTCCGCACGCGTCCGCTAGAGTCTGGAATTTTACTGTCTCAGGTACTGAGTAATCGTTCATTGCATGTCCTACAGGCTTGCTGCCGTCGTGTATCAGGCGTATGCTATTGTCGTCTTTTGGGATCGCAGCCAAAGCGCTAATTACCGTTGGTTTTTGAGATGCTACGATATAATGACCTTTGTTTATCTGATCGATGAGCTCCTTTTCTACCGCTACTCTGTTTTTTAAGGCAGATGTGTGATTTTTCTGCTCTACAGATCTAACAGTCTGATGCTTGTCCGTGATATGAAACCCATGTTCGATACCTTCAAGGAGAAAGTTTTTGTCTTTATCAGAAGCTAATTCGTCTTGCCACACTAAAAGCTTAGAACTAATGGACGCTCCAGAACCTAACAATTGACAGTTGTATGGACTTAGTGCAGGATACGGGCTATGGTAAGAAGTGCTAAAATGGGTGGGGCCTACCTCGCCTTGTGCAACCTGCTGCGCTGTGTCCTAGGCTGTCCCGTGTTTGCCACCTGCCGCTGCTGCAGGTGTGTCACAGTCACGACTCCGATGTTCCCGCGCCGGATGATCTCTCCCGCAGGCGGCACACACATGGTCCAGCTGGCAGCGTGCGCCGTAGGTGCAGTACCCTCTGTTGTACTGCAGGCACACTTCCCTGCCAGAGGGGCCGATGGGGCGTTGTGGGCGCGGTCCGGCCGCCCCTCCTCCTGTTCTGCGAGCAGGTGAGCCAGCGGGGATCGCAGATTGCGCAGTACGGTCGCGCAGCACCACTGTGGACAGGTGTGGGGCGTCCATGCCCGACTGGAATGCTTCGGCCGCTTGCCGCTGACGATACTCATCGTCGAACAGCAGGACACTTTGCCAGGTGTATCTGGCCGCCAGCTCCCCCACCATCGCCGAGTACTTGAGGTAGGCGTGCGGCGTGAAACCCGGTGTGGGTTTGTCCATAAGGGCCGCCATAATACGGCTGTTTGCCACTATCCAGTGTGCGGGGGAAACCTTGTCCAACTTCGGTTTGCTGTTCACCTTTATAGTGACACCACCCCCAAGTGCCACTTCTTCCTCTGCCACTGCCGCTGAAGACAGAAAATCTACTATACGTAACGGGGTCCGGCCACTTTTTGCTACACCCCCGCTACTGTTGCCACTGACGCACAGGCTGTCGCGCAACAGTTCACCCAGTCCGGCACCGCTGTGGTGTGTACTGTATAGGGCGTCCTGCAAGGTCTGTGACGCTCTACTGCCGCTGTTGTCCGATACTCCTCCCAGTCCGCCGCACAGTGGGCCACCGCCGTTGTCCACTTGGAATTTGGCCACCGCTGCACGGAGCACTACTCTGTCCCCACGTTTCAGCGAAAGAGCGTCAATGTCTTCGTCAGACATTAGCAGTAGTGCTTGCCTAGAGATGAATTTTTCTCTGATCAGGGCACTCTGCACCTCTTCGTCGAGGCCCCAGTCACGGAAAATATGGTCCATCTCACTATTTTTCAGTAGAGCCTTCTTTCTCGCTGATTTGAGAGCCATTTCAAATTCTAGCTGTCGCCTGACTGCTGCGCTGCTGACTGGCGCACTATTCCGTATCGTCCCCTAGTCACTACTGTAACCGCCCACGCATCCACCTCCCACTCACTCTCACGCCTCTCATACTCGCCTACGCACTCACCCCCTCCAGACTTTCCCACCCTTTATCTCTCTCACAATCTCCATCTCCATCATAGCATTCCACAGTCGGGAAATTCCCCCGCCTACTCAGTACTTGGTACTACTGGACACCGCCCCCCACCCACGCATTCCGTGCTCTTTCCCTCCGTTTAAATTATGTTTATCACTCCTCCCTCGCCTAAACACCACTTAAACTCCAGTCACTCTCATGCCCCCCCCCCTCTCCCTCCCCTTCCCCCCCCCCCCCCCGATCTCACTCTCCCCTTCCCACCAGTGCGCCCCTGTTCTGACATCATCGCCCCTCTCGGCCAATTAATGGATGGCCAGAGTTCCGGACCAGAACTAGGGCGAGGTTTTGTCAGAACAGCGCGCACGGCCACACGCTCTCACTATCACACCTCGGTCTCACGCTCAACTCCACACTACTTCCTCACGCTTATACGCTGAACCACACTTTTCTGTCAGTTGGGCAAAAATAACGGAGGCGTTTTATTCCCGTGACTCTCACTTGTCAAACATGTAAGACAACATCTAACCCAACCAGTAGATTTACTGGTTGTTTCCTGCCCCCCCCCCCCTTTTCCTGCAACAATACACACAAACTAAAAAACAAAACAACAAATCCGAACACAAAAAAGAACCTCCATAAAACACCCTGCGTACAACTCAGCCGAGGCAATTCAGTTCATGTATAGTACTATCTCATAATAAAACAACAACAAACAAAGAAAATGTAAGTCAGTTGCCAGACTTGTCATGTGCTACAGAGAACATGCTTATCAAAAACAAAGAAAAAAGAATTATAGACACTTTATATGCAGCAGATTACAAAGGTGGTTGCTTGGGGTTGGATGGTGGGTTTTCAAATTCTAGCTGTCGCCTGACTGCTGCGCTGCTGACTGGCGCACTATTCCGTATCGTCCCCTAGTCACTACTGTAACCGCCCACGCATCCACCTCCCACTCACTCTCACGCCTCTCATACTCGCCTACGCACTCACCCCCTCCAGACTTTCCCACCCTTTATCTCTCTCACAATCTCCATCTCCATCATAGCATTCCACAGTCGGGAAGTTCCCCCGCCTACTCAGTACTTGGTACTACTGGACACCGCCCCCCACTCACGCATTCCGTGCTCTTTCCCTCCGTTTAAATTATGTTTATCACTCCTCCCTCGCCTAAACACCACTTAAACTCCAGTCACTTTCATGCCCCCCCCCCCTCTCCCTCCCCTTCCCCCCCCCCGATCTCTCTCTCCCCTTCCCACCAGTGCGCCCCTGTTCTGACATCATCGCCCCTCTCGGCCAATTAATGGATGGCCAGAGTTCCGGACCAGAACTAGGGCGAGGTTTTGTCAGAACAGCGCGCACGGCCACACGCTCTCACTATCACACCTCGGTCTCACGCTCAACTCCACACTACTTCCTCACGCTTATACACTGAACCACACTTTTCTGTCAGTTGGGCAAAAATAACGGAGGCGTTTTATTCCCGTGACTCTCACTTGTCAAACATGTAAGACAACATCTAACCCAACCAGTAGATTTACTGGTTGTTTCCTGCCCAAACCTAACGGGAAAAACGCCAGTTTTTTTCCCCACAACTGAGAGAAAAGTTGAGTGTTCAAGGTGTCGGTATTTTCTGAATAAGTACGCTTCTGTAGAAATCTTGAATATCTTGAGGTATTTGGTCCAAGTATGGTAGGTATGCAGTTCTTTCCCAGTCCCACAAACACTTCACCACCTCGCCAGGCACTCCACAAGACAGGGCCCAGGCAGCCCCGCTGTGGCCTGTATAAACCCCTTCAGCAGCAGAGGTCAGTTCTCGCAACAGTTTGTTGAACTCTGATCCCCGAATGTGGGAGGCCGGTGCCTTAGGCGGCGCTGGGCCTAGCGCTCTAAACACACTGATGATCACTGCCGTCACGGGACACAGAGGGTGACGCAACATGACCGGTAACGCGATCACTAGTCACTGTTCTCTCCCACACCGGTACCGGCTGGATGTTCATTAATGGTAACGGCAAAATCTGAGATAAGAGCGCAAGTGAGTCTGATATGTTCTCTTGGTGTTCAGTGTCGGCAAAACTTGAAACACTGGCACGATATCCTGCCACCTAGTCCTGCAGTAGCTGGTGTCTGAGCCTAGACCCAGCACCTAGACAGCACAAAGGCAAGAGCTGGCTGTGACATATGATTCAGAAGGTAGGTGTCAGGCGGTCGGCCCCGGTGCCAATTCGTTAGAAATTGTCCTAGCATGTGCAGCCGTCCTTCGTGCAGGCGGGAAATAGTATCGGCAAACACATTCACACTGCCAGCCACGTGCATTGCTGACACGCTGCAATTCATTCTCACACACTCCCATGCCATCTTCCTCAACAGACTATTGACATAGCGGTCTTTTGAGCGCCCTTTGTTACTGATAGCCTTTGTCACTGACCGTGCTGTCCGTATGAATGACCACCTGTTTCTCTTGCCACGAGGGGGCCCACCGGTTGACTGCCTGCACCACCGCGCACACCTCTTTATAATTAATATGCAAGTCCTTGGCTGCCGGCATGTCTGAAGAGAACAGTGTATAATTCCAATCTCCTTTCCAGAACGCGCCTGCCGCCAGGTTGCATGCATCAACATGGACATGTTCCTTGCTTTGTGAGTCATAATACACAGTGCCATTAAAAACATGCATGTAAGATAGCCACCACTGTAAGTCTGCATGAAACTCCCGTGAGAGTCTCGCTTTATGCCCTTGCTGCTGAAGGGGTTTAATCGTATCAAGAATCTGCCTGAGAAAAAATTTTCCTCCCTTGACGGCTTGACACGCCCAGTTAAGGGACCCTGCTAGTGACTGCAAGCTTTGCTTTGTCGCGCGTGTTTTGCCTTGAAACTGCTGCAAGCGTTTGTGAAGTTGCTGTAGCTTGTCGTCGCCCAATGGCAAGGTGCTTGTGCGGGTGCAGATCTGGATCCCGAGAAAAGTAATGGTTTGTGTAGGCCCCACCACCTTAGGCCAGCTAATATTGAAACCTAATCTACGTAAAAGGGCAATGAGCGTCATCATCATTTGAGTGCATTCCTCTTTGGACTTAGCTGCTATGAAGAAATCGTCAATATAAGCTACTATCCCTGTCATGCCGCGCCGTAACATACATCTGCGAACTGCCTGCGAGAGTCTGTGAAAGTGCGAAGGGCCCACATTACTACCAAAGGGTAGCCTACTATCGAACAGGTATGTGGGCTTCTGCTCGCCGGTAAAAATCCATTTTAGGCCTGTGACTTGGTAATTATCTGGATGGATACACACAGATCGGTATGCCGCTTTAAGGTCAACTTTCGCGCACCAGTAGCCGGACTTGGCTAGTCCGCACGCGTCCGCTAGAGTCTGGAATTTTACTGTCTCAGGTACTGAGTAATCGTTCATTGCATGTCCTACAGGCTTGCTGCCGTCGTGTATCAGGCGTATGCTATTGTCGTCTTTCGGGATCGCAGCCAAAGCGCTAATTACGGTTGTTTTTTGAGATGCTACGATAAAATGACCTTTGTTTATCTGATCGATGAGCTCCTTTTCTACCGCTACTCTGTTTTTTAAGGCAGATGTGTGATTTTCCTGCTCTACAGATCTAACAGTCTGATGCTTGTCCGTGATATGAAACCCATGTTCGATACCTTCAAGGAGAAAGTTTTTGTCTTTATCAGAAGCTAATTCGTCTTGCCACACTAAAAGCTTAGAACTAATGGACGCTCCAGAACCTAACAATTGACAGTTGTATGGACTTAGTGCAGGATACGGGCTATGGTAAGAAGTGCTAAAATGGGTGGGGCCTACCTCGCCTTGTGCAACCTGCTGCGCTGTGTCCTAGGCTGTCCCGTGTTTGCCACCTGCCGCTGCTGCAGGTGTGTCACGATGTTCCCGCGCCGGATGATCTCTCCCGCAGGTGGCACACACATGGTCCAGCTGGCAGCGTGCGCCGTAGGTGCAGTACCCTCTGTTGTACTGCAGGCACACTTCCCTGCCAGAGGGGCCGATGGGGCGTTGTGGGCGCGGTCCGGCCGCCCCTCCTCCTGTTCTGCGAGCAGGTGAGCCAGCGGGGTTCGCAGATTGCGCAGTACGGTCGCGCAGCACCACTGTGGACAGGTGTGGGGCGTCCGTGCCCCTCTGGAATGCTTCGGCCGCTTGCCGCTGACGATACTCATCGTCGAACAGCAGGACACTTTGCCAGGTGTATCTGGCCGCCAGCTCCCCCACCATCGCCGAGTACTTGAGGTAGGCGTGCGGCGTGAAACCCGGTGTGGGTTTGTCCATAAGGGCCGCCATAATACGGCTGTTTGCCACTATCCAGTGTGCGGGGGAAACCTTGTCCAACTTCGGTTTGCTGTTCACCTTTATAGTGACACCACCCCCAAGTGCCACTTCTTCCTCTGCCACTGCCGCTGAAGACAGAAAATCTACTATACGTAACGGGGTCCGGCCACTTTTTGCTACACCCCCGCTACTGTTGCCACTGACGCACAGGCTGTCGCGCAACAGCGGTTCACCCAGTCCGGCACCGCTGTGGTGTGTACTGTATAGGGCGTCCTGCAAGGTCTGTGACGCTCTACTGCCGCTGTTGTCCGATACTCCTACCAGTCCGCCGCACAGTGGGCCACCGCCGTTGTCCACTTGGAATTTGGCCACCGCTGCACGGAGCACTACTCTGTCCCCACGTTTCAGCGAAAGAGCGTCAATGTCTTCGTCAGACATTAGCAGTAGTGCTTGCCTAGAGATGAATTTTTCTCTGATCAGGGCACTCTGCACCTCTTCGTCGAGGCCCCAGTCACGGAAAATATGGTCCATCTCACTATTTTTCAGTAGAGCCTTCTTTCTCGCTGATTTGAGAGCCATTTCAAATTCTAGCTGTCGCCTGACTGCTGCGCTGCTGACTGGCGCACTATTCTGTATCGTCCCCTAGTCACTACTGTAACCGCCCACGCATCCACCTCCCACTCACTCTCACGCCTCTCATACTCGACTACGCACTCACCCCCTCCAGACTTTCCCACCCTTTATCTCTCTCACAATCTCCATCTCCATCATAGCATTCCACAGTCGGGAAATTCCCCCGCCTACTCAGTACTTGGTACTACTGGACACCGCCCCCCACCCACGCATTCAGTGCTCTTTCCCTCCGTTTAAATTATGTTTATCACTCCTCCCTCGCTTAAACACCACAAAACAAAAACAACAAACAATCTTCTCATTAATAATCGAATAATTTTTCGTAATAAGGTATTCACATAAGCCTACTGTTTGTCTCGGCTGTCGGGTACGATTAGGTCCATTGTGACCTGTATGCCCTAGGTCTGAAAATCAAACAGTTAACATAACGTTAATTTTTCTTTTTCGAAAAAAATCTTCTCATTATTACTCGCATGATTTTCAGAAACAGTGTTTGCATAAACCTGCTGTTTGTCCCGGCCCTAGGGTAGGATTAAGTCAAATTGTGACCTGTAAGTCCTAGGCGTGAAAATCTTTTATAAAATAGAGGCTTTATTTATTGTGAAACATACTGAGGCCAAAGGTCATTTGAAATTCTTAAATTTTCATGTCGTGTGCTGACCTTGTACCTGCTCGGGAGATAGCCAGACCATGACAGTTCGAGGATAGAGCATAATTAGATAGGTGCTTTCAGGCGCCAAGCCAATCAAGCCCGCCCTACCCTTGAAATATCATGTTGTTGATCCATCTTCTGCTGTAGTTTTTCAGCACTGAACAGGTTAAACATTACTGTTAGAGACATCTATTTCGTCTTATAAATATGCTGACAAGCAAAAGAATGCGACATTTTGGGAAGAAATTCGACATGTTTGGAAGAAAAGCCACCTTTTGGAAAGAAATACTACATTTTCGGAATCGTCGGAATCACGATTTCAAAAATGTCGCTTTTCTCTTGTTTGTCAGTATACAGGAATGTATGTCTCGCGTTTTAAGGTTCAGGTTAGAATTTGTGTGTACAGAAAGCAATGCGATGAAGAGTCCAGGAGTTGCCAGCAAGGAAAAAAGTTATCTTTCTGCAAGCAGCTCAAGACGCAGCAAGTCTTCGTGATACCCGACTAGAGCTAAAGTCAAAGGGAATCTCTTCCTTGCCGTATTTACATCTGTTTCCCTACGGCAAAGGATTGAATAAGGCACGCAGGCAGCGATTCAGAATAAGCCTTTGGGGTTAGTCTATGAGAAAGTTCGCAGAAAACGTATTTTTCTGTATTGTCAGGAAGGAGATTGGTCGATTAGTGTGTGTGTGTGTGTGTGTGTGTGTGTGTGTGTGTGTGTGTGTGTGTGTGTTCGCGCGTGCGTGCATGATTTTGCATGCAAGCTTCGATCTCGAATTTATTTACCTCCCAGAGAGTCATGTCGCTCTTTAAAAGACAAGCCCATTCCAAAACAATTTCACGTTTCGTCAATTTGCCAACGCATTTTCAATAATTCCGCATTCCTTCTACAAGAAGCACAGATCCTCATGAGCCCCTGCAAACTACGGTGGCTTATGTGGATCATTGGCTCTTATTAATTGCTGCATTCTAATCTGGTTTCATTGCCGCGAAAAAGTGAACGCGACCAAACTGCAAGAGGCATAGATCCTCATGAGCCCCCGCGAATGCGGGGACTCACAGGATAGGCCTCTTGCTGAGACCGCTTTGTGTCCATGTTTTTTTTAACTGTTGTGGCTTTTGGTCGTTCAATGAACAGAGATTTCAGAAACAAAAAGTGCGTCCATTGGCAGTGAAGTAGTTTTTGAACTGTTTTGTTGTTGTTTTAGTTCTCGTATGAGGTCGAATCACGTTGCCCTATTGGCTTTCGATCTACATGCCTTTTGTTTGTGGAAATCTGTTTCTTGATGTTTGTTTGTTCTGCTTTGTGGTTTTTGTCGGATTTTGCGACTGCACCATGAATCCTGCGCACGATTAGGCTTTGTACACCGGAGGCTACAACTCCACCCCTTGAATCAATCCACTCACGCAGAAGCTTCAGCGCGCTAAACCCTAATTTAGGAACTGTCCGAGTGGAACATAAACTTAACTACGCGTTGAAACTTTCAAATTCTGTGCTTAAAATTGAAACGTTCCATTATCAGTTCACTTCATACACCATAAGTAGCACCCGAACGCGTCGAAACGTTGCAAATTGCAGGACCGGATCACTTACCTCCAAGGGGGAGGGGCCAACTTCTTGTTTGGGACCTTGAACCTGATACAAAGGGCCTCCACCACGCTGGATTTTCTTTCCCCGAGGGCCGAAAAATCAAACAGTGGAGGGGGGGGTGGGTGTTGGCGACGGAGTTTCCGGGCGCCGAAAAATCAAACAGTGGGGGGGAGGGGGGGGGGGCGTGTTGGCGACGGAGTTTCCGGGCGCCGAAAAATCAAACAGGGGGCGGGGGGGGGGGGGGGGCGGGGACGGCGTTTACTTGTTTCAGGGCGCCAAAAATTCCAAAATCAAACAGAGGAGATCACAGATACCAAACGACGGGGGAGGGGTGAAGGGGAGACTTTGTTATAGCATTTTAACAAAGGCCCCCCTGGCCCTCCCCTCCCCCTGGATCAGGCCCTGAATTGTTCAAGGAATTCAAAATTCAAGGAAAGCTGTTATATGGCGTCAATGTGAGAAGGGAGACAACTGTCTGCTTCAGGCGAGCTCGCTCCCTTTACTTTTGTCGTCTGCAGCAGTGGTCGACTGTTTGTAGTAAAAAGATTCGAACTCGTGTCAACTTGGCGTTCAAACATAGCTTTGAAACATGCATTGATGTTGCTTTTACTATGCTATGATATTGAAAACAAAACAGGCTTTAATATGCTATGATATTGAAAACAAAAACGAAATCAAGACCAGAAAGTGTCTGTCAAGCCTGTAAAATGCAAAGACATTCTTAACACAATCTACCCCAGTACCGCAATCCACAAATTTTGAATTTGCTGTCTGAAGGATTGTATTACAGTTCTAGAAACAGATCGAGCATAACAGTTCAAATGTGGTGCCAGAATAGCTTGTCGCCTAAGAGCGCCAAGCTATTCTGGCACCACTCTTGAACTGTCATGCTCGTTACATGTCTTGATCTTGATCTTGTGGACCATAAACTTCTACTTTCCAAGCTAAATGTGTACTTCGGTAGTTCGTTTGGCAATAAATGCATTTCTTCCTCAATTAACTACAGCCAGAAATCTCTTTACCACCATGGCACAACTCCACTTTTTGCCTCATATCTTAGCGACAGACAGCAGCGCGTCATGGTCAATGGATCATACTCCTCAAGCGGATTAGTAACACGGGGAGTTCCCCAGGGTTCAGTCCTAGGGCCTCTTCTGTTTTGCCTCTTTATAAATGACCTACCGCTACATTTGACTAGCGACAAAATTTCATGTGATTTATTCGCTGATGACGCCACAATTCACACCCCGGACAAGAGTATTGATTCTTTAAATGGCCGTTTGCAGCAGGGTTTGAGCGAAATTTCCACTTGGTGCGCAAACAATGAAATGATTTTAAATCCTTCCAAAACGGAATGCATGACGATAGCAACCCGTCAGAAGCACCAGCTCAAGCCACTTACACTCAGCCTGACTATCCATAATGACATCGTTAATCAGGTCACGGAACACCGATTACTTGGTGTAATTGTTGATGACCAGATGAAGTGGCAATCACACATAAATGCTGTATGTAAAACTGTTGCTAGAAATGTTTTTATGCTTTCAAAGTTGAAGTACTTTATCGATGTTGATGCCCGCAAGTTATTTTACAATGCGCATGTCAAATCCCACATCGATTATGCGTCCACGATATGGGATGGCAGCGGTGACATACACTTAAAGAGGCTTAACTCCCTGCATCGGAGAGCAGCGAAACATATCCTGCCTGATTCAGCCCTAACAACTGATGAAAGACTTGAAAAACTGAAAATGCTACCTCTTAGCAAGCATCACCTCTTAAACAAGGGTGTGGTTATGTATAAAATCTGGAATGAGATTCACCCAAAATATCTTTGTAAGCTCTTTACCAAGGCAAGTTCAGGTTATTCTACTTCAAGACGAAACTTTATTACACCTCGCCCCAGGATAGATCTATTTAAAACCAGTGTATCTTTCTCAGGCGCATCTTTCTGGAACACACTGCCAACATGTATAACACACGCTAGCTCCCTCTCCTCTTTCAAGGAATGCCTCCTCAAGTACTTGTCTGCTGATACATAATCTACCACAAGTATTCGTATCAAACATGTGCTTATCGTATAATCAGTGCATGCTGCCGTATGGTTTGTCCATACTAATAATAATCGCCTAATTACATAATTCAAATTTCTATTATAATCCAAATAATTTTGCTGTCTGAAGTGAATTTTCACTATGATCCAAATGATCTGCTTCGTATATAGGTCAAGTTATCATTAGCGCGTGTCTGTGTGTGCGCGCGAGCGTGTATGTGTCAGTGTGCGCGCGTTGCGTGTACTTTTTATTTTTCGTTTGTTTTTTGTATGACCGAATGAATGAATGAATTTTGTTTAATGTCTCTTCATGTTTAATGTTTTCTAATTTTTCTTTGTGTAATTTGGTATTATTAGTATTACAATTATTATCCTGTGTTTGTAGAGTAGCAACGGCAAGTATGAAAAATGGCACACGTGCTAATTACTTTATCCGTTGAGAAATAAAGTTTCATTTCATTTCATTTCATTTCTTGCTGTTGTGTGTCGTAGCTTAACGAGGCAAGACACACGCTGAGAAAGGACACTCGCAATTGCACGCCTTTAATAAGCGTGTTTTAGACTTCGTTGCGACTGTGTTGTGATATTATTATTTCTCGACACATTTTTTTCCATAACGATCTCGTCAACAAAAGCTGTCGAGATCGAAAAGAAAAAAAGTCTCGAACTTGTGATATCACAGCGTCTGACGTCTTTTCTTTACGATATCATGTAATAGTATGTATTGTACATTATATACTGAGGAGCAAAAGAAATGCGACCGTTTTGGAGTCTCGTCTGGTTCCCAGAATGTCGCATTTAATTTTTTTTTTTTTCTCCTCAATATAGTATCATAGCATTGTGTAGTGTTCATTGTAAAGTATCACATATACTGTGTTGTTCATCAACTGTCAAACACACCTAGTACAATTAATGATGCTAAACTGCCATTTATGTTTACTTTTTGGTGACAATATGTATATTAGGTATTTTACTTTTAGCTCTGCAGCATGATATTCATGCATTTGGGATTCAGTCTAGGTTCAACGATTGTCATTTAAAGTGTCAGTCGTATTTATTACCTCATAATAATTATGTGGTCATAATGTACATTTTTCTAGAATTCCTTGCAATAAAATAAGGTGCTTGAATACCATTACGATATGTTATTCTCTCTTCTTTATGCTCATCGTCTACTGCTTTACGGCCCCCTCAACCCACTCTTCTACCTCCCCCCCCCCCCCCCCCCCGCACCCCCCTCCACCGCCCCGCAACACACACACACACACACACACACACACACACACACACACACACACACACACACACACACACACACACACACCACGCGCGCGCGTGCGCACGTGCACTCGCCTACATGCATGTACCTTCCCAAAACAAAGACAAAGTGCGCCGATCTGTTATTTTGGACCTTACAGCTTTAAGCCGTAAGGTCCAACATCACAGACAAGTACGCACGGCAGAAAAGGTGCGTCATTAAGATAATATGATGTCATGATCGAACTACCGCCAACGCAGATGAGCTAGATTTAGACTAGGCCTCTGCTGATCAAGGAAATTTCCAGAGTAATAAAAGGAAGTATTAGGTTTAATACAGTAATTAGACAACTTTTAACAAGGAATGAAAGAGAGGGGTTAGGCTCACATGCAGCAAATAGACAAAGAGTGGACATGTAGTCCGGTGTCATGGGCGACCCCGTGATATTTTAAAGACGTCCGTTGGGGATATTGTGACACACATTATTTTAAGAGGGTGAGATTTGAACTCCTTGACTTTTACTGACGATCCCGCTCGGCGGAGAAGACGGGTAACTACAAGTTTTATCTGACGGACGGTGTTATCAGTGAACAAAAGCCAACTGCAAGAGACATAGATCCTCATGAGCCCCCCCCCGCGACTGTGGGGGCTCATGAGTAACTATGCCTCTTGCTGAGATCAATTTCTATCGATGTTTCTTGGTCGGTTTTAGCTTTTCGTCGTTAAATGAGCAAAGATTTCAGAACAAAAATGTACGTACAGTAGCAGGGGAGGGTTTAACGTGTATTGGTCGGCCATTTTGGACACAGTGGTTTAGAGCATATGCTCTTATTCTAGAAAAACAAATGCATGGGGAAGGTAGGTGCTGAGGGAGGGGATGGGAGGGTGAAGTGGTGTGATGATGTCCTCTATTTAGTGGTGAAGTTTCGTTTCCAACGATCGAGTTGCAACAACTAACGAGACCGAAATCGCAGCGGACAGACAACACTCCTAACATCTCCAAGAGGCATTGATCCTCATGAGCCCGGAGGGCTCATGAGGATCTATGCCTCTTTGAGATGTTTGGAGTCTTGTATATGTCTATGGAACAAGCTTGTTATGCGCCGTTATTTCGCTCTCGTGCGTTACAAACGAAACCTCACCAGTGTTCCAGAATGTTACAAATCGACCGTGACCGTGTCTAGCTTTCCTCTATGTGTGTGTGTGCGTGTATGTGTGTGTGTGCGTGTGTGTGTGTGTGTGTGTGTGTCTGTGTGTGTGATGGTGTGTGTGTGTGATGGTGTGTGTGTGTGTGTATGTGTGTGTGTGTGTGTGTGTGTGTGTGTGTGTGTGTGTGTGTTATTTACACTAGGTCACGACGCACTGTACACTTGAAAATAAAAACGCTATGCATAGACACATATATTTTTGTAAGCTAGAATAATTTACAAAACACCTGGCTGTACTCCCTGATCCCCGAATCCCTCAATAACAAGCATACCATCTGAAAGAGGCACATAATTATTCTCATGGTCCCCTGCACCCGGCAGGAGATCCTGAGAATCTATGCCTCTTGCGCGTATAGAGATCCTCTATCTCTCTCCCCCCCCCCCCCCACCCCCCCCCCCCCGCCCGACCCCCTACCTGCCCGTTAATCCTTGTGTGTGTGTGTGTGTGTGTGTGTGTGTGTGTGTGTGTGTGTGTGTGTGTGTGTATGTGCACGCGTGCCTGCGTGCTTGAGTGTGTTTGTGTGTGTGTGTGAGTGCGTGCGTCCATGCTTGCGTGCGAGCGTGCGTACATGCGTGTGCGTGGGTGCATGCGTGCGATAGTGCTGGTGTGCGTGAGCCCACGCGCGTATGTGTGTGTGTGTGTGTGTGTGTGCGTGTATGTGTGTGTGTGTGTGTGTGTGTGTGTGTGTGTGCGCGCGCACGTGTTACAGTTTTTTTTCCATGTAAACAACAATTTTCACTTGACACTGAAGAAACGATTTGCATGGCACAAAACAAACGAAACTAGGGCTATACCATTAACTACACAGCGTCAACTGCTGCAGCTGAACCGACCATGACAGTTTAAGGGTAGTGCTTGATTAGCTTGGTGCCTTTAGGCGCCAAGCAAATCAGGCACTACCCTTGAACTGTCAAGGTCGAGGACATTTGCCTCCGTACTTTTGACAGAAAAAAAAGCGGGAGGGAGAGTGGGGGGGGGGGGGGGGGGGCGTGGGGGGGGGGGGGCACCCGAAGGTGCATTCGTGTCCCTGTGTCCCTGTTGACTCGGGCCCTAATGTAAATCTTCTTTATAAGAAAGGCGTAAACTATGACCCTTTCAGACCGGCGTAAGGCGTGAAGGTGTACATGCTTTGCCTAATTCATTTGCCCGACTGCGTTACAGAGTACACAAAACGGGACGGATATAGAGCTCACACGTAAGAAAATGCTGTAAACTCCTTACTTTTCTGTGCTGAATCTTCACCATTTACCATCCAGACCAAATGGTGATCATAAAATACTGCACGCACCATTCAAAAGTATGCGCGTGGTTTTCGAAAGTTTTCGCTTTGTACAAATTCCTATATTATGGTATAGTCCACGTTTAATCTATACTGTATATGACCTGTTCTTGCTCATGAGAGTGTGTACCACTTGCTAGCCAGAAGAGAAATCATTCTCAGTTTGAGCTTGTCGTCCGGGACTTATTAACCCTTTGGCTGTCCTGAATCATCGCGACGAAACCCTTTACCGACAACCAAAGGGTGAACTGTATGACTGTTAGGAGGATGGAGCATGCTAAGTCACATTTGGCAAAAGCCAGTATGATGATATTTTTAGAAAAGCGAGATTTTCACAGTTATAATATTGAACATTCGCATTCCACAAAAATTGACCTACTGGAGTTCGACAACAGGGATCATTATAACCAACTTTCGACCGATGTCACCGATTCCCAACAGGAAGGAGCAGGCTTAGGAATGACAAAAGCGAAATATTGTGTT
Source organism: Semisulcospira habei (assembly GCA_036245525.1). NCBI lineage: Eukaryota > Metazoa > Mollusca > Gastropoda > Semisulcospiridae > Semisulcospira > Semisulcospira habei. Next base: position 137,186,111 of record BTPG01000006.1, read on the forward strand.
GTAGATCGACTGAATTATCATGTTCGATCTATCTCCTGGAACTGGTACTTACTTGATAAGTGACATCTCTAAAGATAATGTGAGAATTGCAGCCATGGGGCTAAATGGGTTATTCTAGCTGCCAAGGATGTTTGTACATTTTTGTGTGTTGTTTTTTTTGTTATTCATTTGCGTATGACGTCGAGTTACATAAATATTGGTCTTTCAGTCTCTAACCCCCTCAGTCTGAGGATCTCTATACGCGCAAGAGGCATAGATTTTCTTGGCAGTCACCTTTTTTGGTCTGAAATCCATACAAACAGTATGCCGGATGAAGACCTGGTGACCCGTCTGCTGGGGGAATGGGGGCCCTACCAGAGCCGACTGTTTCTGCTGCTTACCCTCCCTCTCATCATGAAGGGCTACCAGACCATGATGTCTGTTGTCATCTTCGCTTCACCAGATCATCGGTAATGAACTATTGTAACCCTGATTCATAGCAGCAAGATAACGATCAAAGTATGACAGTTCAAGCGTGATTTAAGATGGTTCAAGGGGTGGTTCAATGGCAGTTCAATGGTTGTGTTAGAATATCTTGGTCAAATAGAGGATTAGTTTTCAAAGACGACGTCTTTGCCGCAAAGGAATAAAACCGATTTCAACGAGAGAGCATATGGTGGGAGAATGCCCCGGACTGCAAAAGTAATATGTCTTAACCCTTATCATTCGGAATACACTGTGTTTAAAATAAGTTTGAATAAAGTAGTTCAAGGGTAGTGCCGCCAGAATAGCTTGGCGCCTGTAGGCGCCAAGCTATTCTGGCATCACCCTTGAACTAAATCTATTGGTCTATATCCTTATCAGTAAGTACTATAATGTAGCTTGAATATTATGGCAGTGTACAAATTTGAAGCTTTTAGCCTCAACCCATATTATGGGTTAATGCATATAATTGAAGATTTTCCCAATTTATTCGAAAGTGTCTTTGTTCGGTTGTCCCAGATCACGTCAGCATAGTAACAGTGAGGCAATACAAACTATTTTTACATGCTCTCGAGAGGTCGTCTCGATAATCTATATTTATTTGAGTCTAGGCAAGCTATGAGTAATCTATATCTTGCTATGATGGGTTTGACGTGAGTGCCCCAATTACAGTTATGTTGTTGGGTAAATGCCAAGATGTTTGTGCGTTTCAGTGCTTTAGAATGGACTGCTATATCATTCTGCCCGTGACACACCACAGCAAGATATGACTCGACCATGATAGTTTAAGGGTGGTTGCAGAATAGCTTAGCGCCTATTTGCGCCAAGCTATTCTGCCACCACCCGTGAACTATCATGGCCGATCTGTCTCTGTATTGTAATGCAGTCCTCAGATGATAACTCCAAAATGTGGGTAATTCGTACCTCGGGCACAATGAGTTATCAAATTGTAGTAGCTGGAAATTCAGGCTACGTGACATGTGCAATAGTTCCGTGTTTAGATTATTAACATTTACTTTACAATTATGGGCCCCCCAAAAAATATCTCGAGATCTGAGTTTAACATCTCAGCCCTGATGTTATCGTTATTCAAGGACAAATACATGCTGGTTTTTTGGGCAAACAGTCTCGTTTTTGACTCGATGTCTAATACAATGTCGTTAATGTAAATAATAAAGAGGAGAGGTCCTAAAACTGATACTTGCAAGTCGCCCGCCTCCACGGATAAGTATGTACATATACATCCTTTGATAGCGTCAGCTTGCCTGCGATTGTGCAAATAATCAAGCCAATTTAGAAATTTTCCACGAATTCCTGTTGCATCTAATTTCTTAACTCATTCAGCCCGACGTACGTGTTTCCCAAATTTTGGAGGCGTCATCTAACGACTATGCACCTGTTGAAGGAGATGGATCGACTATGAAAATTCAAGGGTAGTGCCAGATTAGCTTGGCGCCGACAGGCGCCAAGCTAATCTGGCACTACCCTTGAATTATCATGGTCGACCCATCTCCTGCTGTAGTCCGTCAGGACTTAATGGGTTAAGCGTCCACTGGCAGGAAAGGGGTTAACTATAATTGAGACAACGCACATTATTTGTTAATAAAAAGAGATTATTTCGACTTCCGAAAAATGAATAGTTATCTTTCAGCTGCAGGGTTCCAGGACTAGAAAACGACACTTACGCGATTCAAAGTGACGTCCACAGACAGATGGTGGCTGAGGCAATTCCCGTTAACGCGAAAGACGGGACCTTCCAGCAATGCCGAGTCTACACAAGCACAAATGGGATGTTCGGTAACGAGACTAAGGCTTGCGACGCTTGGGTGTACGATCAGACAGACTTCGAATCAACCATTATTACTCAGGTAATAGCACATAAATCAGAATTCTGCCATTCCCCCATCTCCCCCCCCCCCCTCCCCCCCTCGAGCCTCCTTGGCAATGTGTTGTTGTTGTTGTTTTGTGTGTTTTTGAAACTCAACATAAACGGGTCCACTCTGTGTGTGTGTGTGTGTGTGTGTGTGTGTGTGTGTGTGTGTATGTGTCTGTGTGTGTGTGTGTGTGTGTGTTGTGCGTAACTGCGTGCATGCGTGCGAGCATTTGTTCGTGGGTGTGTTCGTGCGCGCGTGTGTGAGTGTGAGCGTGCGTGCGTGCGTGCGTGTGTGTGTGTGTGTGTGTGTGTGTGTGTGTGTGTGTGTGTGTGTGTGTGTGTGTGTGTGTGTGTGTGTGTTTTAACTATGTGATTTGCTATTATGTTGATCTTGCCGTAGTTTGACCTGGTGTGCGACAAGCGTGAGTTCCGCGCCCATTACAACATGGCCTTCATGATCGGTCTGCTTGTCGGATCACCAACGGCTGGATTTTTGTGTGACAGGTGCGTGTCAGTTCCGAAGCCCTTCATAGTTAGGAAATTTTAAAAAAAAAAGAGCGCAACGCCACTGCAAGAGGCTTGCATCTTCAGGGCCCCCGGGTTCGCCAGCAAGAGGTATAGATCAAAATGAGCCCCCGCGTCTGCGGGGGCTCATGAGGATCTAAGCCTCTTGCGGTCATCATTCCTATCCGTCGTAGTGTTTTCTTGCAATAGTTGGAGACACGACCGTTATAACTCCTCGTAGTGACTGGGCTGAAGTTGGGTTTTGGGGGTACCGGCGTGGGAGCAACAAATGGCCATTTAACTCAGAATCCGTTTAACTCATTCAGCCCACGACACACCACAGCAAGACATGCATCGAGCATGGTAGTTCAAGGATGGTGCCAGAATAGCTTGGCGCCCATCGGCGCCAAGCTATTCTGGCACCATCCTTGAACTGTCATGCTCGATCTCTCCCTAGAATTGTAATACAGTCCTTCAGAGCGCAACTTACAAATTTGGGAATTTTGGTCTTGGGGTAGAATGTGTTAAAAACAATTAAAATCTTAATTTTGCGCAAACTAAATCACTAGCTAACATTGAATGAGTTAATCCGTGTGTGCGACATGAGCTTTATCTGTTGACTCTGTGCAGGTTTGGCCGAAAGCCTGTATTTTGCGTTACGTTGGTCCTGGCCATACTGTTGTGCTCAGTGGCGGCTTACCCGGGCATGATTGAAATACTCATCACGCTACGCCTGCTCATGGGCGCCATCGGCATTGCCTTCTACCTGTCTCTCTACGTACTCAGTAAGTTGGCGGTGATGATTGTTGTGATGGCGGTGTTGCGGATTGCGGTGGTGGGTTACTATTGCTGCTGGTGATGATAATGATTGTGGTGATGATCGACAAGGACGACAATGGTGATGACGACGACGATGATGATCATGCTGGTGTAAAAGAAACTGAATTGAATTTATAAAATTGATAGTGCATCCGACAATGATGGTGTTGATGATGATTATGATGACAATGATGATGATGATGCTGATGATGATGATGGCTATGACAACAGTGATGGAGACGTTTATTACAAAAAGGGCATTTTCTTTATGATGACCACTTGATCATTTTGTGCAGCGATGGAGTTTGTGGGCCCTAGCAAGCGCACCATGGCCGGGTCTCTGATGATGATACTATGGTTGGGTGGTCCTTATCTGGTGGCTGTTGTTTCTTACGGTGTCCGAGACTGGAGATATATTCACCTGCTGAGCGGACTGCCTCTCGTCTTTTGTTTAGGATTCTGGTGGTTGGTATTGCTTTAATTCGCTCAAGGCGCCCTTCATCACTAGCTACGAAAGTGTCGTATAGCGTTGCCGCCGGCAACGCTATACCACACTTCTGCAGCTATTCATGAGGGCAGTCTTAAATGAGTTAACAATGATCTTGGCTGCTACGGACGATACCGATCAGCGGAAAAGACGCGCAGTTAGGTTACCGCCGAGCAGTAAAGCCACCCGCAGCCAGAGGTGAACACGTCTATTTAACCTCTAACACAGTTGCAACAGACATCGACCGTCATGCATGAGACCTCGCGACTGCAGGAACCGTATCCCATGCTGGCCTATATACTTACAGTGTCGCTTGCGTTTGTTTGTTTGTTTGTTTGTTTGTTTGTTTGTTTGTTTGTTTGTTTGTTTGTTTGTTTGGTTGGTTGGTTGGTTGGTTGGTTGGTTGGTTGGTTGGTTGGTTGGTTGGCTGGTTGGTTGGTTGGTTGGTTGGTTAGTTGGTTGGTTGGTTGGCTGTAAATATGTCATGGTTCTGGAGACATCATTTTATCAACTGGCGGTGAAGAGGTTTGGACCTATTCCTATTCCTAGACGATGTAAAATCTTGACAATTTTTTGTTTTAAAAAGAAATATGTCGTTCATTATTGGGAATCAACGTGTAGTCAAAATATTTAGGCAGAAATAAGGTTTTGACAGGAATAGATAAAGAAGACCCATGACCAAAGGAGGCACGCACGTCCCACGCTTACGCGAAATATTTACTATGATCATGGATCCTCGTTATTTATTCCTGTGATTTTCCTGTAGGTTTGAACAAGTCTTAGGCTATTTAAAGCTTACTGAATCTGGCTGTTTACAGCCTTATTATCTGCCCACAAGGGAAATACATTTATAAGGTAGAATCGACTTTGTTGTCACTTTGATATTTTGAAGACCCTTTTCTGTCCTTTCCTATTGTAGGCTCATCCCTGAATCTCCTCGCTGGTTATTGTCTAGGGGCAAGGTCACTGAAGCACTGAAAGTCATCACCAAAGCGGCAGACGTCAACAAGGTGACCTTACCCAATGACCTTGACTTTAAAGAGACCAAGGAAGATAACTCTAACTTTGACCTTTGCAAGGACATAAAGAAGCTGTTGAAATATCGACATCTGGTGATTCGCACACTCATTATCTTTTTTAACTGGTGAGCAATGACTGCACATTTTTTGTTGTTAATAATTATTGTTGTTTGTTTGTATAGTATCTTGTGATGCAAACAGTGGATGAAAAACTCAGACAAATATGCGATATCGCATAGTTGTCCGGGCATTTAACCCTTTAGCCCCAAGGTCCCATTTCTCAAATTTTGGAAGTGTTGCCTAATGAATATGTACCAGTTGCAGGAGATGGACTGACCATGATAATTCAAGGGTAGTGCCAAATTAGCTTAGCGCCTTCAGGCGCCAATCTAATCTGACCCCACCCTTGAATTATCATGGCCAATCAATCTCCTGCTTTAGGGACTCGGGGTTAAATGGGTTAATCCGCTGTTTTTGTCATCCAGACCAAACAGGTGACTGCCAAGCATGTGTCAAGCATGTGAAATGCAGAGCAGAACCCGCCGAAGAAAAAAACGCGCGCAGAAAGGACAGTTACAACACAATTTCTTTAAAGCACGCTTAGAAAAGACAGTTATAATACAATGCATTAACAATTGTGTTGTAACTGTCTTTTCTAATCGTCACTTATTTCTTCTTCGCTAGGTTCTTCTCAGCTGTTCTCAGAACCACGTCTTTTGAGATGGTGTTCTTCTGTGATGAGTATTTGTGTGCTGTTCTGGTAATTTAGGGCAGCTGTAAGGCCCAAAATAGAGGTTATGCCTAAATCAGAAGCAGGTGAAACTTTGCTCGGACTTCAAACGTTCCATGCTATCACCCATGCCGCTCCATCTAGAAGAAACACACATTCTCATTACCCCCTGCAGCTACATGCGCTATTGAAAATATCTATGCCTCTTAATTGCTCGCAACGAGATGCATCATTGACATCCACAGTTTGTGGTACATAATTTATGAATAACTGCCGGGGCAAGGCGAACGTTACCCACCTGTAAGAGACATAAACCCTCATAAGAAACATAAGACCCTGTGATTTCGTAAGATGCCGCCATTCAATTATTAGTGACAAAAATACGCCTACTACTTGGAGCTCAAACCCTAATTTTAAAGTTGGAAACGACGCATTTCCCCGATCCGTGCATGCGTCATTTCAATGCACAGGCCGTGTTAATTCATTCTACCCGCGACACACCACAGCAAGATATGGCTCGACCATGATAGTTCCAGGGTGGTGGGCTCAGGAGGATTTATATTTCTTTTTTATTCTTTGTTAGTTATGCCTAGTTATACCGTGGTCATATTTACGCTTGTGTTCTACAAATAACACTAGTCGCTAGCTCCACTGACCAGTACGCAACGGATTTCACGATTTCTAAATTTTATGTTCGTACGTAGGGTTGTTGTGGCCATGACGTACTACGGACTATCGCTGAACGTCGACAACCTGGTGGGCAACATCCGCGTCAACTTTCTCCTGTCCAACACGGTGGAGCTTGTGGGGTACGTCCTGGCCTGGGTCCTGCTAGACAGAGTGGGAAGGAAGCGGCTGCACTGCGGCCTCATGCTGTCCTCGGGGATTGCTCTGCTGGCCACAATATTTGTCATCATGTACGGGTCGGATGGTACGATTTGAATTAGATCTTGAATCGTGTGTGCTAGTCCGTGTGTCATTGTTTTTTTTTTTTTTAAAGCAAACAATGAAAATATAGCAAAATGAATCGAAACGAACTAAAACAAAATAAATAATGCTCAGACAATAGGGGTTGATAAGATTATAGAAAACAAATTCCTCATCTTGCTCCACCAAATGCCATATTCGGTGAATATTTTTCTAAGCTCTTCATACCACGTGCCTCCCCCTACATACTATGTTGTGTGTGTGTGTGTGTGTGTGTGTGTGTGTATGCGTGCGTGCGTGAGTGTGTGTGTGTGTGTGTGCGTGCGTGCGTGCGTGCGTGAGTGTGTGTGTGTGTGTGAGTGTGTGTGCGTGCGTGCGTGCGTGCGTGAGTGTGTGTGTGTGTGCGTGCGTGCGTGCGTGCGTGAGTGTGTGTGTGTGTGCGTGCGTGCGTGCGTGAGTGTGTGTGTGTGTGAGTGTGTGTGTGTGTGTGTGTGCGTGCGTGCGTGAGTGTGTGTGTGTGAGTGTGTGTGTGAGTGTGTGTGTGTGCGTGCGTGAGTGTGTGTGTGTGTGTGAGTGTGTGTGTGTGTGTGTGTGCGTGCGTGAGTGTGTGTGTGTGTGTGTGAGTGTGTGTGTGTGTGTGTGTGTGTGTGTGTGTGTGTGTGTGTGTGTGTGTGTGTGTGTGTGTGTGTGTACGAGGGGGGGGGGGGATACAGTCGAAAACAGTCTTCACAGTAGACTACACGACATGTTTACGTCTGACGACTCTAAGCTTACAAATGTGCCTCTGAAGCCAGCAAATCCTATAATTCTCTTACAGCAATCCGACAATTCACGAGAAAAGCATCCTCTGATCCATTCACATTTATTATAGAAACATAAGACCCTGTGATTTCGCAAGATGCTGCCATTCCTTTATTAGTGACAAAAATACGCCTATTACTTGAGCTCAACCCTAATTTTAAAGTTGGAAACGACGCATTTCCCCGACTCGTACATGCGTCATTTCAATGCACAGGCCGTGTTAACTCATTCTGCCCGCGACACACCACAGCAAGATATGGCTCAACCATGATAGTTCAAGGGTGGTGGCAAAGTAGCTTGGCGCCTATAGGCGCCCAGCTATTCTGCCATCACCCTTGAACTATCGTGGTTGATCTGTCTCCTGAATTGTAATGCAGTCCTCAGAGGATAACTCCAAAATGTGGATATTTCGTACCTCGAGCACAATGAGTTAATGGATTTGTTACATCACACTTTACCATGAACATGTACATATGCTCGTGGGTATAGCTGCCAAATTTGGTCGTCGGTTGTTAGGGTTAGACGTTTCGTTGTCACGTACAATGCACATTTTGTTAATCTACCTATAAAAATGTGAAGCGATTGGTATAAAAAAAAAAGATCAAACACCTCACTCGCACATAAGAACCCTCGAATTCAATTATAAAATTGTGCCAGGACAGTGTGAAACTCTACTGGACATTAATGTAAGCGCAAGTGGACTTTGAGGTCACCAATTTAACACAACCTGTGTGATGGTCGCTGATTTAGAAACAACATCACAGACCAACGCATAACTGTACTAACACCTTGACTTCTACCGACGACACCGTGTACGCGTCCTTTCCGCCGAACGGTGTGGTCAGTAGAAGTCAAGGAGTTAAAGGTTTGATCTGACCCAAGGATGGGCAAGTAGCGAGAGTAGCGACTACATTTTGTAGTTTCGCTACTATTTGGAGTAGATTGTAACGATCCAAACTACATATTTTTAAAAAGTAGTTGTAAAGCAGCGAACTACTAATATTTTGTCAGTAGCGAAGTAGCGAAAATGTATCTTTCGCTACGCTACTTTCCTTGCCATGTGACTTGCCGGGGCCTTTCAGCCAAGACGAAGCGAGTGGCGAAATTGCTGTTTCGCGCGAGATTGATCACTCGCTCAGCGAACGGATGCATGATTGTGATTGGCTGATAGCAATAGCAAGCCACGTGACTTTCAAAAGCGCGCGCCAGTCATCGCAGTCTTTGTTGTTCAAATCAAGCACAGAACGCACAAATTTTTGACCGCAGAAGATGGAGAAACTTCCCACTTTGTTTGAACCGTATCTAGAATTTTTTCATCTCAAAGAAAAGGACAATGCCGCCATTTATATTCAAATGCAAGTACGGATGCAAAGAGTATTCAGCGAGCAGAACTGAGACGACAGCATCCAATCTTAGAGCTGTTCTTAATTGGACGAACTTTTGATCGGCAAACCTAGATCGGAGAAGATCGGCAATCTTTTGGTTTGTTTCTTAATTGAGGTTGAACGAACCTAGGCGAACTTCAGCAAACCAGGTTTGCCATGGTTCTCTTTCTTAACTGAAGTGCTTGATTCGGCGTACTTACTGTCTGCGAAGGTGTTCAAAATGGCTGCCGCTTCGCGATTTGAACGATGTTTGTTTTTGTACTCCTTGCAGTAGCGACCCCACAAACAGCGCCGCGCCTCCCACAAATCAATAAAAATAGGTCTTGTTCTTCGCACGAGTCAGAAATATCGCCGTTGGGCATAATTGTTTGTATCAGTGACTGTCTTCTTATCTCCAACGCAGACGAGGGTAAAAATTTTGACCAATCAGAGAAAAGGTTCGCCTTGCTTTGCTCAAAACATTGTGCGAACCTTTTCCGACAGCGAACTATGGTTTGCCGAGGTTCGTGAACTACTTCGAACTAGATTCGCCGTATCTTTAGATCATCCAATTAAGAACCAACCTGGTTCGTCCGAGATCGTGAACTCTAGTTCGTCAGAGTTAGCGAACTAAAGTTCGTTTAATTAAGAACATGCTAGGCTTCATCTCAAGGTTTGTTGACTTTGAGTTTTCCTATTTTGATTTTCTTACATTGCGAAATGCGTCCGGTTTTATTCTATCGGCATTCACATGGGATGACAAAAGCTATATTAATTTATTTTCATTTACGGAAAGAATTCCATTTTCTTGTTTAGAGTGCTGAACAGGATATATAGCCTATAAAACATAATGGCGGCTTTCCCCATATAAATCGGTTTTAAATTTAGTAGGGGAGTTGTCCGAATGAATGCCGATCTATTGTCATCTATTACTAGTATTAGAATGGCTGGGAACACAACAGGTGAATCATCACTCATGCCCTTCGATCACTGTACTTTTTGATACCGAACAGAACACAAAGCTTCGGAATTAATTTATATTACAGAAAAGCCTAGAATAAATGCATGATGTTGGCAATGCCTGGCATACTTCATTTTTTTTTTTCATTTTTTATTTTACTTAGCTTAGTCTTTTTGAACACTGACGTTCTGACATTGTGATAAAACGTTTAGACCAAGTTGAATATGGATGGTCTTGGATGGGGGTAAGTGGGAATAAAAATGATATTTGCTACGCCTATGTATGTTACAAATTTATGAACAAAACAAAGTGGGGAAAATCAAAAGAAAAATAATGATAATAATAATAAATATAATCATAATGATGAAAAAATAGGTAGGCCTAAGTATTGATAGCTATGATTATAATAATTTGAAATAATACTAAAGATATTGTATATTTAAGAAAAGGCTATTTTTGACTTTAAACTTGATTATTTACTTGAACTTCAAAATACTTATCAGTCCCAGTTGTGATCACAGTTTTTTAAAAAGTAGTTTGAAAAGTAGTTAGCTACTTTTTTTTAAAGTAGCGTAAAAGTAGCGAGCTACATTTCTTCAAAATGTAATTGTAAAGTAGCGAACTACTATTTTTTACAAATGTAACTGTAGTGTAGCGGACTACTTTTTAAAAGTAGTTTGCCCATCCTTGATCTGACCTCGAAGGCCAAAGGCAGGAGATGCATAAATCAATTGATTGTACATTGCTTAGCGTCCCGACAGCAACAAGGCTTTCTCAGGACGTGCCTGCACTGCTTGTGAAAAAAAAAATAAACAGAACATTGAATGTATGTCGCCAGCCGGTCAAATACATTAAATAAACCTAACACATGGGGCCTAAATAAAGCTAAGACCATTTAGCAACAACACACATCCAATATCAAGAGCTACAGGCAGTGCAGACAGTAGGGAGAGTTTTAAAAAGGCAAATACAGGTGAATTGACTTCGGGTAGACAGAAACACATGCCCCAGAATAGAGAGAAAAACCCACCCTGTGGGGCTGACCAGGGTGACCCTGGGAACTAAAAAATACCTAACCCCACCCAAGTCCCCCAGGGCAGACCCGGGTGGGGTGCATAAATCAAAATGTCTCAGGGGTATTGCCAAACTGAAATGTAATCAATAACGTTTTTTCGATCTGAATTGCATAATATTTACCGTCCGTCAAACCAAACACACCAGAAGAAAACATTTCGTGTTTACAATATTTCATTTTGTTGCACTGATAAAATGTCATCCGAATGCTTTTTTTGTACCGTAGATTGCTTTGCAAATGCAGTCTTAAGTTAAGCTTCCACAAACACAGATCCTATACGAATTCGATTTTAATACCTACCTACCAAGTCAGACACTAGAGTGTATAGAAGACTTTGAGCCGAATCCGAAGCGGGTCCGAAACAGAAAATTTCGTGCTAGTCCTTGTCATGATGTGTTTCCGTAGGCCCGATGCGGAAACGAATTCGCATCCGACTTCGAACAAAAATGTCGCAATTTTTAAGGAAAATTGCATCACTGTATCGCGTTCGGCTCGTATTCGTATCGGATTCGTGCTTATAGAACCGTAACTTAACTCTGAAACTTCGCATATATTTAGAATGCAGACGGATTGATCATGTGAAGGAAGACTGATTCTCATTTTTTTTTAGGTGCAGGAGTTGATGAGAATACGAGTATATTACCTGCAGGTTCATTTTTTTTTTTTTTTTTTTTATCTTAGTGCACTGTGGGTCTGTGAGTAGGATTTCAGCGGATACAAATCACATCGCTAAAACATAGCAACTGCCACGCCAAAATGGCAGCTTTATCTCTCGAACGTGGAATACTCATTCAGCCCTGACGCTCTAAAACAGGAGATCGGTCGTCCATGGTAATTCAAGGGTAGTGCCAGATTAGCTTGGCGCCTGTCGGTGTCAAGCTAATCTGGCACTGCCCTTGAATTGTCATGGTCGATCCATCTCCTGCAACAGGTGCATAGTCGTTAGATGACGCCTCCAAAATTTGGGAAATACGTGCGTCGGGCTGAATGAGTTAACAATGGGGCAAGGAAGAGGCTGAGACAATCATGAAGCCCTCGTCTGCGTAGCTGAACCAATTCGCTGCCATCGATCACGAATTTTGCGTCTGGAGTGACTGCACACTGACCGACATTCGCGTGAAGAACACAGATGCAAATGGAAACAAAAAGTAGATAAAACAAACGTAGGGCTAACAAGAGACATAAACCCTCATGAGCCCCAGCGACTGCGGGGGCTCATGAGGGTTTATGTCTCTTGTATCTTATGTCTCTTGTATCTTTGGGTCGTTTGCCTTACCCAGACAAAAGAATGAGGTGCCTTGCCTCTTACGGCTGGTTTGCTATTTCACGGCAAATTTAACTTCCCCCACACCCACCCCCCCCCCCCCCCCCAGCAGCAAAACATCTTCGTGGCCAGCTGTGCGCGGGCCCACTGCGGCCGTCGTGCGCCCGAGGACCTTTGCTTACTGGGTAACCCGTTCAGTGTCAGTGGCCGCAGGCTGTTTCTGACATCCTTTTTTTTAATACAACGCCAACGATCCCCAACCGTCTGAAAAACGTGGATGAAAAGTGGGACCAGCAAGAGGCATAGATCCTCATGAGGCTCGGCAACTGTATGGATCATGAAGATCTATCTATATGTCTCTTGTAATACGATCGTGTTCACTTTTTGTCGGTGACGGGGTTGAGAAGCGAGGGAGAGCATAATAAAGTAGGATGTTCGTGAGATATACGTTAGAAAACATTTTCTTTTTCAAAAACGTAGATTGAAATCGTGATCTGTCGTCATTTATCTGTGACCTGGAAATCAGCAACAAGCAAACTCCACTGTTTTAGATTGAAATCGTGATCTGTCGTCATTTATCTGTGACCTGTAAATCAGCAACAAGCAAACTCCACTGTTTTAGATTGAAATCGTGATCTGTCGTCATTTATCTGTGACCTGTAAATCAGCAACAAGCAAACTCCACTGTTTTTTTTTTCTTCAGTTATTAGCATTTTTAGTTTAGTATGTTTTTGTGATTCTATACTGATGGTGTTTTCCATTATCGAGTACTTTTCATGTGGAAATCGCTGAAACAATGGAAATAATGGACGAAGTACAATCACGAAATGTTATCTCTAGGAATATAAATTTTGATATCTTGCTTCTGTTTTATGCGGTTAGTCAACTTTAAAAAAATGATATATATCTTGTAATTAATACAATCTAAACTAAAGGCGCTCAAAGTCGAAAATCAGATTCTAATTATTACCTCACATGCTTCATTTTCCTTTCCGTTGTTGTTGTCGTTATTGATGATGTTGTTGTTTTTGTTGTTTTTTGGTTGTTTGTTTGTTTGATTTTTTAATTTGTATAAATTCATTTCATCTATTCCATTGTATTTATTTTTATGGATTACTCTTGGTTTCAGTAGCGTGTTTTATTTCAAGTCGTGCGGATTATCGTGTGCTCTTAGAGCCGCAAGGTCCTAAATCACAGACCAGCACATATTTGTCGTCCTTCAACAGACATCTCATGGTTTAGACAACTGTAACGTCTAAAAACAAGAAGCCGGTACACGTTATTTATATTTCTCAACAGACATCGCATGGCTGACGACAGCGCTGGCGATGGTGGGCAAGTTGGGAGTGTCTGGGTCGTTTTCCATCATCTACCTGATGTCCGCCGAGCTTTACCCGACTGTCATCCGTAACCTGGGAATGGGCTGCAGTTCTACGGTGGCCAGGTTTGGCAGTGGCGTGTCGCCTTACATTGCTGATCTGGTATGCCGTTCGATAGTTACTGTGATATTATATACGGTCTTTGTGGGGATTTATTCTCTTAATTGCCGATGGTCGCATTTTTTTTTTTTTTTTGTTTGTTTTTTTGTTTTTTGTTTCTGAAATCTTTGTTACCCCAACATCGAAACGTCCCAGCCGTCTAAAGAACATAGAAGCACAGTGAGTTCAGCAACAGGCACAGATCATCATTGGCCCCCCGCACCTGCGACAGCCCACGAGGATCAATGCCTCTTGCAGTTGGGTGGTGTTCGCTTTTTCTCGGCAGTGAAGGTGTTAACGCCGAGATTGCTGCAAAGGTCGTCTCGCACGTCATATCCGGTCATGAGGTAATCAGCCTCAATCCTCGATTCGGGGGGGGGGGGGGCTGGCTTGCTGGGCGGTAGAGAGCTCAACTCTCGTCCGAAAGGTCGTAGGTTTGAACCCAGCGGGGGCGAAAATTTGTACAAACCTCTTTTCGAATCACCTTGCTGGTGGACAAAAGACGTTAAGCCCTAAACGTTTAACGTTTCCAATGCTCGATTGATGACAGATGCTGAGCATAAAAGACTCTCCCCTTCCCACTCCCCCCCCCCACACACACACACAAACAAGCTCTCGCAATTGTTAACAAATTTTCTTGCTAGCGAAAATAGTTGATAACTAATGTACTGATAAAAAATTTATTTGCTGAAGTAGCCATTCGACTAAAAATCATTGACAAGCCCACATATAGACTCACCGAAGTGCGCAATCTAACGCCTGGACTGCTACTGACATTACCAAACACACTGTGGCCAACTTCGGCCCCATGACATTGGGGCACTGGCGAAAATAAATTGCGCAGACGGATAGCGAAACAGGTGACCCTGCCACCTTGAGTAGTAACGAAGATCTCAGTAAAATGTGTGCTGCTTTATCTTACAGCCTAAATTCGCAAGGTTTAAAAACACCGATCTACACGCATAGCTCTCTGTGCCTTTCAGGGCGTGTACGTGGGAGGTACAATCGGCAAGGCTTTGCCTCTCATCATATTTGGCGGCATGGCTGTAGCGGCCGGGTTGTCGTCTCTGATTCTACCCGAAACGCTGAACGAGAAGCTGCCGGACACCATTGAGGACGCGGCCAACTTTGGCAAGTGAGTGCTTCCTGGAGTAAATCTTTCATTCAAACACCTAAAGCGGGAGGCAGATTGACCAAAATACTTCGAAAATGGTGTCTGCAGATTTTTTAGCCAATATGCATCACTCTGGACGCGGCCACCTTTGCAAGCAAGTGTTTTAAATGAACTGGCATAAGACGTTCAATCTTTAACACTACTAAAATAATATAAATGTTGACATGGATCGGAAGACCTTTTGCTCGCTGTGTAGTGCATTGATTTAACTTATTGTTTTGACTCTTTTGATTATACTTATCGTTTTAGATTTGTTCGTGTTTTCTTTTTTTTTGTGTGATTTTCATTTTCTACCCTAGGAAACAGAAACATTTGGACACGGAACAGAAACAGAGTTAGTTATTTGGGTTTAACGCCGAGCAGGCAACTAAGGCCATCTCACGGCGGGGGAACAGAAACAGAGTGGAGCTATCGAAGTGACCAGATTTTGATTACGTTTTACTTATATAGCTATGACCAATCGTCTGGCTCTTATCTTAAAACCATTGGCCAACATATACATGCACACTGGTTGTTTCTCTCGATTCACTACGCTGAATCAGCGCAACGAATCGAGAAAGACAACCAGTGTACAACAAAAGTAGTGCCTGAAGTGCAAGGCAAATTGGGAACTACTAGTTCACCTATCATAGGTTATTTTTATAGCAGCCATAGCAGCCGAAGAAAAATGTAGAACTTGTGCAACGGTTGTGTTGGATAGCTACTTCATGTACACATTTAAATTCCTAAACATGTGCGTGAAATAAAGTATAAAGACAATACTTATTCAGTAACATTATTAACATTTTCTTTAAAAAAAAAAAATTCAAAACGAATAATACATTGATGTATGCGCGCAATGCTATGGACTTGGTGTTTTCTTGAGTGGAATCTTGATCTGTGTATGTATGTGTGTGTGTGTGTGTGTGTGTGTGTGTGTGTGTGTGTGTGTGTGTGTGTGTGTGTGCGTGCGTGCGTGCGTGTGTGTGTGTGTGTGTGTGTGTCATTGTGCGTGCGTGCGTGCTTGCTTGCTGGCTTACATGCATGGTTGCTTGCTTGTTTGCTCGCTTAGTCGATGGTTTGTTTATTTGTTTGTCACGTGAAACCAGTTCACTTGTCTGTAATTGTTTAGTACAAAACTTTGTCTCTCATGTTCTACTTTATTAACCCATTTTGCCCCAACACCCTATAGCAGGAGCGTGATTGACCATGATAATTCAAGGGTAGTGCCAGATTAGCTTGGCGCCTGAAGGTGCCAAGCTAATCTGGCACTACCCTTGAATTATCATGGTCAATCCACCTCATGCTGCTGGAACATGGACGAGCAGTAACACTTCCAAAATTTGGGAATAACACCTGTGGGATTAAAAGGTTAAAGTAGTTCACTGCCCTTCGCTCGGAAAACATGATATCTTAGCAAAATGGCACGATGAATAAATATTGGAAACGGAAACTGTATACGTGCCCATGATTGCCATGAAACACTGCATATTCATGAACACGCGCTGAAGAAGAGTGTCAAGGGAAGTCATAGGCAGACCTCACTTACTTTACACTCCACAAACATGCGCTGTAAACTGTAAAAGCGGTCAATACGGCAGAAGAGGGCCACTAGTGTGAATAGATTGTAAACAAAAGACAAATGCAAGGGAAAGTTAAAAGAATTCAAACAAACCTAGCGAACATAACAGCCAGAAAGTCGTTCACTAAAAACACCTCTGTGTAGGGCGAAATAACAAATATCCCGTTTGTGTAAAAAGCGAGATTTTCAATGAAACACAACGATAATTTCGCTTTTCACCTAAAATGATCTTACTCGCTTTTAACTTCCTAGTTCCCCCCCCCCCTCCCCCCCTTCCCCGCAAAAAAAAAAAAAATAATTATTATAATATTAAAATAAAATAAAACAAATAAATAAATAACAAATAAATAAATAAATAACAATAAATATTTTTTTTAAAATGTATCTCTGCGGCTGGAGGACGTAAACGGTACCTATTTCGGTGTACGAGAGGCATAGATTCTCATGAGTCCCTGCATTTGCTAGGGCTCGCGAGAATCTATGCCTCTTGCACGGGCTTATTATAACGTATGTTGCGTGGTGGAGGCTGACTGAGTACACCCACGCCTGAAGGAATTGCGTACTTACTTCTGATATAACAACATGCCAGGGGGGGGGGGGGGGCACATAAAAGTGATGTTTTATCCGAAGCTAGTTTAATTTGCAGTGTAAACATAGTGTGTTAATGATCTTCGAAAAAACAAACATCCTACACATCCGACCTTGCTATTAGCAAAGTCGACTGTAATTAAAGAATATATTAAGGGTACACGTGACAAATAATATGAAAGATTGATGAACCTGATGTTTCACCCCTTTATTGCCGAGAAATGCGAACACTACCCGACTGCAGGAGGCAAAGAACGTCATGTGCACCCGTGGGTGCAGGGGCTCATACGGTTCTTCGCTTGTTGCTGAACCATATTCATGTCTGTTTTTCTTGTATTAATGGAATCACCCTGCGTTGAATTTACTGCGCTTTTGCTCATTCAGCCCCGACACACCACAGCAAGACACGGATCGAGCATGATAGTTCAAGGGTGGTGCCAGAATAGCTTGGCGCCCATAGACGCCAAGCTATTCTGGCACCACCCTTGAACTATCATACTAGATCTGTCTCTAGAATTGTAAAACAGTCCTTCGGAGGGTAACTTCAAAATTTGGGGATTTCGGTCCTGGGGCAGAATGTGTTAAATGCATAATTTTACTTTCACTGAGAGTGAAGGGATTCAAAGGTAGTACCAGAGAAACCCTTTGGCTGTCGGTAGCAGTTTTTGACGCGATGATTGTTGCTTCGCGCTTCAGAGGAGCCTGGCCAGGCTAATTTAGTTGTACCTTTGAACTATCATGACCCATCCACTTTCCATAACCTCCGCGAGATCGACAAAAGAAACATCCCAAATCGGGACCCTATCTTGAAGGTTCAACGAATGAATGTAATAAAAATCGGTGACTTATAGCGCTTTACCCTAAAATGTATGAATGTGATTGTGGGCACAAGGTCAGGATTATTATCATGTAGATGGGTGACATGGATGAAATGCGAGCAAGTGACGCATGACTGCTTTTCCGTGAATGTGCAATGATCCAGAAAGGTCAAATAAAAAGATTTCAATCATTTGGTTTTGACGGGGTTTTTTTTTGTTACCGTTTTGACTGCCACTGTTATGTAGTTTTCGAGTCTTTTCTGCCAAACGGTATCGTCACTAGCAGCCTAAAAGGTGCCCACACTGCTAAGGTGGTTAGCGTATAAGATTCAGAGCGCAATGGTTCGAATAAAGTAAGATGTTCAAAATTCTAGTCAGAGGCTGTACTGTCTCAGAGACCAACACATTGGCTGCCCTGTGAACCTGTTGCAAAGAGGCAAGTTCATTTTTGTCAACAGTAATAATCTATAATGCTAGGTCTGCAGATGAACAGCTGTGGCGACTGACTTTCGCGAATCATCTTAACTGGGGCTAGTTGTGTGAGTGGGCTTAGTCCTGCACCAGTCACTAAGCAAGATGCTCCGCTATAGCGGAGCACCTTGCTTAGTGGCTGGCGCAGGACTAAACTCACTTACGCAACTGATCCCTGGTCCTCCCTCTAGAGATACGCTGATTCGTATCATGACTGTGTGCAGTGTGCGATCGAACATACATCTCAGTGGTAGTGCCTTGTTAGCTTAGAGCGGCAACCTGAACTGAGGACACGCTGACACACTTCCCTTGAGCTGTATAAGCCCTCGCTCGTGTTCTCGCAGTTAAAACTGGAAATAAATTGGTTTATCTAGTTATTAAAAACTGATCTCGTCCGATGGTTTGTTCGAGGTTCACACAATTCGATGCGTGCTGGAGAGGGGCATTAAATCACGAAGACTACATTTCTAGACCCCTTCATTCTTGAAATTTAGATCTGGGCTCCCCTGTTTGGGGTCCAGATTGTAATGGCCATTATGGACAGCTGTGCGTGCTTTGGTCTTAGCGACCTCATCAGCGCACTGTCGGCTGTACTGTAAGTAGCATACAACTTCAGCTTGTCCCATAAAAAACCCACTGTAAGCAGCAAAAACAATTCTGCTTGCCCTAACACACACACACACACACACACACACACACACACACACACACACACACACACACACACACACACACACACACACACACACACACACACACACACGTTGCAGTGGTCTGTTGGAGGCGCACATTTCAAGTCACCACCTAAATCCAATCTACGTAAAATGGGAAACCCAGTTAGCAAAATGTCTTTGGGACGAAGTATCTTTGCTTACTTGGAAGGGTATTGGTCACACTAATCAATGACTAGTTCTTCGAGAGACTCTGAACACCTCGTTACTTGTAAGGTTATAAATCATCTGACTTTGCCGGCACTCAGTGACAACGTGCAACATCCAGAAGCTAGAGGCATAGATCCTCATATGCTCCCATAATTGCGGTTGTATCATGAAGATTCATGCCGCTTGCTGGTCTCATTTATTCCAGTATGTCCCAGGCAGCGTATTGGTCACACTAATCAGTGACTATCTAGACGCTAGCGTGCAGTGAAAGGGCTAGTTAGACATTGACAAATATACCCACACGGTCCGGCAGAGGTGGATAACCGTTATACCGAGATGTTCAGTGACCAACATCTGCATAAAGAGATAGTTCCGAGTTCCGAGATACATATATAGGCCATAATTCAGACGCAGATGGTTAACCCCTTTGGCTGTCGGCAGCGGTTTTCGTCGCGATGATTCCGACAGGAATCATCGCGACAAAAACCGCTACCGACAGCCAAAGGGGTTATAGCATGAAGATGGTTGTATTGACTGCATGCCAGCGCCAGATAAAAGCGATGGATAGACAGACGTGAGAGGGATATGCAGACATACTGTGACAGATAGACTGCGACAGACCGACGGCCTGTGGTAGTATGCTACGTGAGAGTGGACTAAAACCGTCGGGAAAGTCTAGCCAGAAGTTTAAACTACTGTATGAGAAGTAACCCGATACGCAAATGACCATCGGGGCCAAAGTCGGCCAAAGTCGGCAGGAGTATTTAACCCTTTGGCGTCGGTAGCGGTTTTTGTCGCGATGATTCCTTCAAAAACCGCGACCGACAGCCAAAGGGTTCAGTACTTGCGGACTTGTTTAACTTGTTCGAACCGTGCCGCATCCGGATACGCAGGAAGGAGTTGCGTACCCGCATGCAGCCCATCTCGAATGTGTTAAAACAAAACAACTGGCTAGTGAAAAGAAAGGTTGATCTCACAAATGATCGTAGACCGGAATAGTTGGCTGCACTGTATTGGCTGCAGACGCTGGCCTTTGTAAACCAAAATAATTGGCTGTTTCATTGTCCCCCAGAGTGGCACGTGAACACATTCGAGATATGCCGCATCCGGATACTCGGCTTTTAGCCGCGTATCCGGATGCGGCACGTCTCCAATGAATTACCAAAGTTGAACGTTTGGGTTAATGAATTTCTTCACCTCGAAGGTGGTTTGAAAGAAGGGGCATTTAAAGTTAATAAGTCGTTTTGGGTCTACACCCTCAACCTTTCGGGCAAGGTCCAACGCTCTACTACCTGAGCTACCCAGAGCCGCTTCTCTTCTGCCACAGGCCGACCGAGACACTCGCCTGCATAATGCACACTTCAGTATCGTGAGAAGCTAGGTCACGCAGATTAGTTGTAAAAAGACTTGCATCTACGTGTATAACTGCGCAAATGAGATACAATTCACGAAGGCAAATGACATTCTCTTACGCATTGGTTGACTGAGCTCGCAAGCTCGCTGTCAGAGCTCCACTATACATCAGGGCGCGGCCATTACGCGTAAGAATTTACTACATTTCTGGCCATCAAAGCAACAAAGACTGGCGAGCAACCGAACCGTGTATCACGACACCGTGAACCGTGAAAAGTACAATCACCCATTACATGCCCTTTAAATGTTTATATATATATATATATATATATATATATATATATATATATATATATATATATATATTATATATATATATAACATATATATATATATATATATATATATATATATATATATATATATATATATATATATATATATATATATATATATATATATATATATATATATATATATATATATGTGTGTGTGTGTGTGTGTGGCCAAGCTGGACAAGGAGCTGGACAGCAGGCTGGCAAAAGTAAACAGCGCTTTCGGGCGTCTATACAAGCGGGTGTGGCATAATCAACAGCTGAAAACAGGCACCAAGATCAGCGTGTACAGAGCTGTCGTCCTCACCACCCGGTTGTATGGTTCCGAGTCCTGGGCCCTCTACCGCAGCCAACTACGACTCCTCGAACGCTTCCACCAACGCCGCCTGCGTACAATCCTTGGCATTCACTGGAGTGACTATGTCACAAACGTCGAGGTCCTTGAACAGGTAGAAACTGTGAGCATCGAGGCTTTGCTGCTGCGGACACAGCTCCGCTGGGCTGGGCACGTCTCCAGGATGGAGGATCATCGCCTACCCAAGATCACCCTGTTCGGCGAGCTCGCCACTGGACACAGAGACAGAGGGGCACCAAAGAAGAGATACAAAGACTGTCTCAAGAAGTCACTTAGTGCCTGCCAAATCGACCACCGCCAGTGGTCTTCACTTGCTGAGGACCGGGACACCTGGCGCTCCACCATTTACAAGGCAGCTGTCTCCTTTGAGGACTCTCGCAGAGCTGGCCTTAAAGACAAGCGGCTCAGGAGAAAAAACAGAGATGCCGCAACTCAGAACCCTGGCCAGACCTCCCTCTGCAGCCACTGCGGTCGAACCTGCCTGTCCCAGACTGGCCTCCGCAGTCACGAGCAGGCCTGCAGACGTCGTGGACAACCCCTATAGAATCTTCGTTCGCGAAGTCAAGCCAAGAGGATATATATATATATATATATATATATATATATATATATATATATATATATATATATATATATATATATATATATATATATATATATATATATATATATATATATATATACTACATCTGTAGGGTTGTAAAAGTATACATTATCTGCTTCAGATTAACCCATCGACTGCCTAGAAGAAAGTAACACTACCAATTGCAAGAGTTATAGATCCGCATGAGCCCCCGCAGTTGTGGGGATTCATGAGGATCTATACCTCTTGCTGAAACCAATGTGTGCAATGTTCCTTTAGCGGTTGTGGATCTTTGACGTTGAATGGGCGATGATTTTTAAAATACCACACACCTCCACTTGTAGTGAAAGTGATATGTATTGAAGTTATGAAATTGTGTCTGGAGTTCCTCGGAAACTTTGTACTTAATGACATTCTGTGCCAGACGCCTATCCTAAAAGAGAATCCTGGCTCGCGAGATTAAGCAAAAGTCGAAGACCTGACTGTGGAGACTGGAAAGGATCCACAGAATTGATTGCACGCTGTGCTAGCTGTTCGCGGGGCTAACCAAGGCCGATGTCAGCCCGGTGATTTTTAGCTCAATGGACACTGACCAAGGGCGATTTCCAAACAGAACTAATTTGCGACCGACCCACAGACCGAAATAATTTCCTTTCCGTGCTGGTTTTGCCGATCATTGCCGCGGCCTTAGTAAAGCAATGGGTCATCATTTCGGGCCGACGTCGGTCGCTGTTGGACCGCACACGGTCGTGCGCGGGCCAACAGCGGCAAACGTCGTGCCGAGGACGCGTTGTTTACTGTGGTGAGACACCTCATTCAGTTTGTTAGACCAAGGCACTAAACATGAATACTGTGCACGGAGTAGGTACTGCAGCGCCGCAGGTTGAAGGGCGAATTGGTCGGTGGTTGCTTAGCCCATTTAGCCCCGACGCACTACAGAAGGAGATGGATCGACCGTGATAATTCAAGGATAGAGCCAGATTAGCTTGGCGCAGACAGGCACTACCCTTAAATTATCATGGGCGATCCTTCTCCTGCAACTGGTAATCAGTCGTTAGGTAACACTCCTCCAAAATCTGGACCTTGCTGTTTTCTTCTAAAAAAAAGTCTTGTAGGGCGAATGACAGTGGATTTCCATCAAAGACGTTGTTATTTGCGTGGTGGCCTCTACTTTTTGACTTCAAATCCTACAGCCGTAGGACCACCTTTTTTTTTCTTTTCTTTTTTGTTCATATACTGGGACACTGACGCAACTGCGGTCGAACCTGCCTGTCCCGGATTGGCCTCCGCAGTCACGAAAATGCCTGCAGACGACTTGGGCAAGCCCTATAGAATCTTCGTTCGCGAAGTCAAGCCAAGACGCAAGATACGCACAATGACGTCCTGGCGCCGCCAGCTGTTAGCCTTACAACAGAACCGAGATTTCTTTTCTTATTCTCCCGCTGAGGACAGTATATGGAAACCCCGGTACGGCCATCCTTGGCGCGCACTGGCCAAAGACCGCCAATGCCAGCCTATTGATGTTTTGATTGACTGGATGTTTGCTTGTGTGTCTAGTTGCTTTCAGCTTCTAATACTTCTGTGACTTCATCCCTCATTTTAACAATTCAGCTGTTTTCCCATTACGCAAAAGGCTGTCGTGCGCGGGCCCACTGCGGTCGACTTCGGCCCGATGGCCTTGGCGTGCTGAGATCGCTCCGCTATTTCCTCCATCAGGGAGAACGCTGTAGGCGAATCGGCCTCAAATTTACCTACAGGAACTTATGGATTATTTCGGATATGTCTTTGATAGCTAAAAGGTATTGCCAGATTAGATTAGCTTTGCGCGTGAAGAGGCAACAAGCTAATCGAATACTAATCTTGAGCTACAATAGCAGACACGTAACTTTACACATTGAAGCAAACATAAGTCCATTTTTTGTGAAAGCGAGATTTTATTTTAATACAAATAAAATCTCGCTTTTCACAAAAAAAAATGGACTTACTGTCTTTTGCCTACAGAGGGCAGGCATCGTCAGCTTTAAGCTGTCAGAGTGAGTGAGTTCAAAACACAGGGGACGTCATTGTCCAGAGTGATCAGCGCTTGTAGCCCCTTCGCAGAACAGTGATGAATTTCGCGTTTGAGTCCAGATACACACTGACCGACATTCGCGCAAAAACCACAGACGTAAATGA